>ML685840.1:5783965-5808109 GCA_007922175.1 Pelusios castaneus | reverse complement strand
CTTCTGCCGCCACCTGAACCCCTGGACTGAGCTGGGGGGCCGGCTCCGGTTCGGGCCAGCCCCCAGCACAGCCTCGGGGCTTCGGATGACAGCGGGAAGCCCTGCAGCTGGGCTAGGGGGCTGGCTGTGGGCAGTGCATGGTGGGACAGGTGCCCACCATGCACTGCTCTTCTTTCGCAAAGGAGCATTCACACGGTGAATGCTCCTTTGCGAAAGAAACAGCACGTGTGTACACGAGAGAGCGCTATATTTATAGCGCTTTCCTTGTCCCGCAATAACTTATTGCGGGACACGTTTCTTGTGTGTACATAGCCTTACTATAAATGGGATGATTAATTTTGGGAGTTAGGTTGACAAGGATGGGTGAAACTGAAAAAGAAACGAGAAAGTAAAAACAAATAGATGAACTTTGTTTCTGGTTAACTCCATCTCCTTCATCCTTTACCTCTTTCATCTCACTAAGCTGCAGTTCTCACCAAGGGGCAGGATCCTTTTAACTCTTTATGTCCAAGGATATCTATTCTTCAACAACAAAGTCAGGAAGATAAATGATTGAAAGTTACTTAGTTTATTACAGTAGTTTCAAAAGTATTAGATTGAATATAATTTCATAGTTATCTATTACATAAACTATGCAAAATGTTTCAATTTCATAGTTACCTGATATTGCTTCTAAAAAAGGGAAATTTTGGACAAAATTAGGAGGAAAAAAAGACAATACTGTGAAACTTTGGACAGTAGTTATACTTAAAATGTTTCTTACTTTTTGTGCAATGTAAAGTACATTATAAGCCTTGTTTTAGTGCAATGAGATGATGAAAAGTACCATTCTAGGTCACAGTAAATTTGCAGGTTTGGATTTAAAATTTTCATGTTATTTTATGAATAACAGTTAAGGAACAATTTGAGAATTACCTTTGGAAAGTATTGTCAAATGCTGTAAATAATCTGAGTTCTTGTGGTTGGTAGGCCTCATAATTGTCAGAAGGTATTATATGAATCCTGGCAAATTTTAGAATTGTTATTTAATAGTACTAACTTGAGTAGATCAGAAATTTTGGAGACACAGACACACAGACACAGACACACCAGAATCCAGACCAGTGATGTCTTGTAAGCATCTACATTCACTTATTGCTCACTTTAAAGACTTTCCTACACATAGTTCTCATCTTTGGGGAAGAGGAGCTCAGACTAGTTTGGTTCAGCAACAGGTAGCTTGTTATTATTGGGCAAATGGCTATGACAGATGTTTTCCCATGGAGGATGATATTGTATATAGATTTCCTTTTTGCTTATGCTTTCTAAGCTTGACATGTCAAATAAGGTTACAGAGATAGTTAACAGCATTTTGTTCTAAAAAAGAGTCAAAAGAAAGGGTTTAAAAAAAAATCCAAGATTATCACAGAGCTCAGTCTAGTTACCTGTCTAAGTATTACAGTCTGGGGCCTTGTCTTTCAAGAGATGGGCAACTCTTCCCTTTCATTGCATACTCCCACTCTGCCCATCCCTAGCAGCCAGAACTGGTGCAAGAGTATTAGGTGCTCCAGATTAATCTTCAGCACCAGCCTCCATTCCCACAATTAACTTTTGAAAATAAATATTGTGCATTAAGATGAATAAAAATTCTGCATTTATAATTACAGATTTATATGAACAAGAGTATTATGACATTGATTGTACACTGTCATTGATCTTTCATTCCCACTGCTGAAGCTTGTTTGTTTACGTATGTACTTTCATGAGTAATTTGTTCAGTTCTTTGCTGCCTTCTCCCCCCCAAATTTTGTTGTTCTAGGTAACTGCCTAGTGGTTGCACTGGCCCTGCTACCGGTCTTTATCAGCCACATTTGAAACTTTCAAACAAGTCCCTTCACTTTTTCTGCCATGCTGCACACTGTGCATAAGAGAACCTCTCTGTAAACTTATGCAAAGACACCTCATTTGTCGTTTCTTAAATCCATCCTTAATACTTCTCAGAAGTGATGCCTACAAAACCCTTGTTGTGATTTTGCAGCTGGTGTGCTATGACTGCTATCATGTTGTGTACAGTATTGCTTGTCCTTTGCTGTCTGTCTGTATCCCCTTATTGTATCTTGTCTTGTATTTTACTTATTGTAAGCTCTTAGGGCAGGGACCATATTTTTTTTATGGGTTTGTATAGCATCTACAGAATGAGGTTGTGGTTCACAATTGGGGTACTGGGCACTACCACAGTACAAATAACACTTTCCATATCAGAAAGATCAGATTGGGTACTCGGTGTAAGCTGATCTACAATTAATCCTCCTACAATAATGGTTCTGATGATTATTAATATAATCAAACATTTTTGTATGGAACCATTTCCCATGAGAAAATACAGTTTTGTCAAAAATTGAAATATTTAATAGGAATGTGTTGATTTCAACAAAATTTACCAGAAAAATGTTCCAAATATCAACAAAACCAAAATCCTTCACAAAACAGAATTACCATTCTCCATCCAGCTCTCTTATTCCACTGAACCTGTAGAACTGTGGTTCCCAACTTTTTTGGCTCAAGGGGCAGAGATGTCATTTTTACAACCTTGACAGGGCAACCAATCTCTGCCAGCAGGTCGAATCCCTCCCTGCAGCCAGATGGAAGGAGTTCAGCTGGGAGGCAGCCTCCTTGCTGATCTTCCATCTCCCTGGCTGCAGCAGGGAAATCACGCACCTCCTGTATCCTTATGCTCTCACCTGGGTCCCTAGGTAGTGGGTCCCTTCTGCAGCCAGAGGGATGGAAGATCAGTGCTCCCCTCCCCTGGCTCCAGCAGGGACCTTGGCCCATAGAGACCCAGGCAGAGCACTTTGCCATGTTCCATACTACAGCCAGCAGGAGGGGAACACTGATCTCCCGTTCCTTTGGCTGCAGCAAGGAGCCTGCACCAGTCTTTTAACTCCACAGAAACATGCTCCCTCTGGGTCCTTAGGCAGCAGCTCCCTTCTGCAGCCAGCAGAAGGGGAGCTGCAAGCCATTTTGAAAGTCACTTTTGGCCCTCGGGCCAGAGTTGGGAACCATTGCTTTGGAGATTCCCATCATACAAAGAGGTTTGTGCACCTAATACCTCCAGTTTCTTTAATTTTTTTAAAAAGTAAAATTGTAGGAAAATTCTAAACAAAAAGGCATATTGAACTAAAAGATCAAAATGTTTCATTTTGAAAATGTGAAAGAAATACGAGAACATAAAAAAGGCCATCCTGTGTCAGATCAATGGTCCATCTAGTCTTTCAGCAGTGGCCAATGCCAGGTGCTTCAGAGGGAATCAATAGAACAGATAATCAAGTGATCCACCTTCTGTTGCCCATTCCCATCTTCTGGCAAACAGAGGTTAGGGACATTTCAGAGCAAGGTTTTGCAAGTAATCCTGGCTAATAGTCATTGAAGACCTATCCTCCATTTACTTACCTGGTTCTTTTTTGGACCCTTTTACGGTCTTGATCTTCACAACATCCTTTGGCAAAGCTGAAAAGTCCCAGTCTTACTAATCTCTTCTCATATGGAGGCTGTTCCATACTTCTAATCATTGTAGTTGCCCTTTTCCTATATCTTTTCCAATTCCAATATGTCATTTTTGAGATGGGGCAACCAGATCTGCATGCAGTATTCAAGATAAAGGTGTACCATGGATTAATAAAGAGGCAATGTGATATTTTCTCTCTTGCTATTTATCCCTTTCCTAATGATTCCCAACATTCTGTTAGCTTTTTTTGACTGTTGCCAAACACTGAATGGATGTTTTCAGAGAGTTATCCACAGTGACTCCAAGAGCTCTTTCTTGAGTGATAACAGCTAATCGAGACCCCCTCATTTTGTATGTATATTTGGGATTATGTTTTCCAATGTTCACTACTTTTGCATTTATCAACATTAAATTTCATCTGTTGTTTTATTGCCCAGTCACCCAGTTTTGTGAGATCCCTTTGTAATTCTTTTCAGTCTGCTTTGGACTAAGTATCTTGAGTAGTTCTTCTTCGAGTGATTGCTCCTGTCCATTCCATAGTAGGTGTGTGCGCGCCTCGTGCACGGAACGCCGGAATTTTTTCCCCTAGAGATCCCGTAGGGCCGGCTGTAGCGCCCCCTGGAGTGGCGCCGTTGCGGCACCTCTATATAACCCACAGCCGGCCCTCCCCTCCCCTCCCCAGTTCCTTCTTACCGCCCTGACGGTCGCTGGAACATTGGCTAGCTTGCTAGCAGTACCCTAGTTAAACAGTTAGTTCTTAGTTAGTGGACAGTTTTTCTCCAATCGATAGTTAGTTTTCTTCCTTCGAAGAGCCCCGTTTCGGGGCCGGGGCATGCCAGGCTTCAAGGCCTGCGGGGCCTGTCGTAAGCCCATGCCCTTGGACGATCCGCACCACGAGTGTCTAAGGTGTTTGGGAGAGTCCCACCTACGCGAGCGGTGTAAGATCTGCCGGGGGTTCCGCCCGAGAACCCAGAAAGAGAGGGAGCATAGACTGAAGCTCCTCCTGATGGAGGACGCTTTGCGGCCGGCGAGCACCGGGGGTCCCGGGTCTAGCGCGGCACCATCGGTGCGGAGCGCTCCGGCATCCACCAGAGAGGTGCCGAGACCCACTAGCCTCGCCAAGGAGCCACGGCACCGGCTCCCGCCGCCGGCACCGAAGCCTTCGGCACCGCCGCCACGGCACCGCTCCCTCTCCCCTGGTCCGGCTAAGAAGAAGAGGCGTTCGGACAGAGGGAGATCGCCTGTCAAACGCGGGAAGCATGGGGCTCAGACGGTACCGGGCTCAGACCGTCAGCTCCCGGAGCCGCAGGCTCCAGCCCCGTTGACTCCGGGCCGGGAGAAGGTTCCGTCGAGTCCGGGGTCCAACGCCTCGCCCACCAGGGCTATCCTGGACGAAGATCTCCAGCTGCCCTCGACGCCGGAGACGTTCGAAGCGGCACGAGAGCTCATTGCGCACACGGCGCCGTGTGCACCAGAAACTCACCCTCCGGCACCGCAGAGGTCGGTACCGTTGAAGGGAAAACCGGCACTGCTTTACCGGAGCCCTCCACGGCACCGTTCGCCGTTGGAGCAGGCGCGTCGATCACCCGCCGGCCTGGCCCACGGGGAGCGCTCGCAATATACTTCGCCCCCGGTGCGGCACCGGTCTCCCGTTCCGCCAGCAGTGATAGCGGCAGCAGGAGCCCCACGGTACCGGTCCCCCCCAGAGCGCCTGGACCGTGACTCCTCACGGCACCGTCGTCCATCGGCACCGCGAGAAGCGGTGCCCACGACAGGACGGTCGGAGTACTCGCCGGTTCGCGGCACAGCCCCACCTTGGTCGCCCCGGAGTAGGCTCTCCTCCGAGTCGGGAGACAGCGTGAGCTCCGCCAGGCGGAGCAGGAGCCGCTCGGGGAGAAGAGGGGACAGCCACGGCCATTCCCAGGCCCGGTGGGGGCCCCAGTGGCAGCCGCCGCAACAGTGGCCATTTTGGACCCCATGGGTGTACCATCAGGCCCAGGGTCCCCTATCGGAGAGGCCTCCCTCCACCCTGTCGTCGAGGCATCAGCCATCATGCACGGCGAGCGCTCCTCCGGAACTGGGGAGGGCACCAGCCCGGGACCGGGCAGGAAAAGCCCTGGACAATCCGTCAGTGACGGAGGGTCAGCAATCCACGAGGGCACTAGACCCCCATCTGGACCCCACCGGAGAGTCGTCTTCGTCCCCTCCGGATGAGGCTGTGGCAGGGGCGAAGCCGGCCCCTCTCCCAGATGACAGCAGGTCTCATCAGGACCTACTTAGGAGAGTGGCAAAGATCATGGGCTTACAAGCGGAGGAGGTCATGGAGGAAGCGGACCCCATGGTTGACATCCTCCTCCCAGAAGGTCCATCCAGAGTTGCCCTGCCCCTAATTAAGACGGTGCAGAACACAACCAAAGCCCTGTGGCAAACCCCAGCCTCCATCGCTCCGACAGCCAAGCGGGTGGAGAAAAAATACTTCGTTCCCGCGAAAGGCTACGAGCATTTTTATTCTCACCCGGTCCCGAACTCGTTGGTGGTTGAAACGGCCAACGAGAAGGAGAGGCAAGGTCACCAAGGTCCTACGCCCAAATCGAGGGACGCTAGGAAGATGGACCTGTTCGGCCGCAAGGTCTATTCCTCAGGGGGGCTCCAGCTGAGGATTGCCAACCAGCAGGCGATCCTCAGCAGGTACACATTTAATTCATGGGCAGCCCTCGACAAATTGTCCGACAAGCTGGACCAGGACTCGAGGTCCGAGCTGGCAGCTATGTTGAAGGAGGGTAAAGTGGTGTCTCGAGCCCTCCTACAATCGGCCCTGGACGCAGCGGACGCAGCAGCTAGAGTGATGGCCTCGGGCATCACAATGCGAAGGAGTTCTTGGCTCCAAGCCTCGGGCCTCCCCGCTGAGGTCCAGTCTACCATCCAAGACTTGCCCTTCGAAGGGCCGGAGCTGTTTGCGTCTCAGACAGACTCCAGGCTGCAGTCACTAAAAGACTCAAGGGCGATGGTGAAATCGCTGGGCCTCCATGCCCCGGCGCCGCAAAGGAAGCCCTTTAAGCCACAGACATCGGCTCGGCCATACCAACGGCGCCAGGACTGGGATAGAAGGAGAGGCCGTAACGGGCGCAGGGCAAGCCGTCGCCCCCCAGACCAAAACCAGGGAGGGCAGCGTCATCCCTCCGGCCCCAAGAAGGCCTTTTGAGGGTACGATCGGGGACGACGTACCAATTGTTGCTGCGGATCCAATTCCCTTGCCCTTCCTCAACAGATTATCCCGGTTCCACCGTGCCTGGGCGCTAGTTACCTCAGACCAATGGGTGCTCCGCACGGTGCAGCATGGATACTCGCTCCAGTTCTCTTCACACCACCCGTTCCGCCCCCCCCTTACCCCGTCCCTCTTCAGGGACCCATCTCACGAACAACTGCTGGCCCAAGAGGTTCAGTCCCTCGTGGAGAAAGGGGCGATAGAGGAAGTGCCCCAGGGCCTGAGGGGGAAAGGGGTGTACTCCAGATACTTCCTCATTCCCAAATCGAAAGGGGGCCTCCGTCCCATCCTAGACCTGCGGTACCTGAATTGTTTTCTACGCAAGATCCGTTTCCGCATGGTCTCGTTGGCCTCAATTATCCCATCCCTGGATCCGGGAGATTGGTATGCCGCCCTCGATTTACAGGACGCCTACTTCCACATAGCAATAACCCCACGTCACAGGCGGTTCTTGCGCTTCAAAGTGGGAGACAGGCATTTTCAGTTCACGGTCCTTCCGTTCGGGCTCGCCGCGGCTCCCAGGGTTTTCACCAAGTGCCTGGCAGTAGTGGCAGCCTTCCTCAGAAAAAGGAGAGTTCAGGTCTTCCCCTACCTGGACGACTGGCTTGTACGAGGCCGTTCGCCAGCAGAAGTGTCGATCCATCTGCAGTTCATACAAGGCGTGTTCAGCCGTCTTGGTCTGCTGGTCAACCAGCGCAAGTCCTCCCTCGTGCCAGTCCAGCGGATAGAGTTCATAGGGGCAGTCCTGGACTCGACAGTAGCAAAGGCATCTCTTCCTCGATCACGGTTCCAAGTGATCCGAGATACCATAAAGGGATTGCAGAGACATCCATTGACTTCGGTAAGAATGTGCCTGAGGTTGCTGGGGCACATGGCGGCCTGTACCTACGTGGTCGGGCATGCTCGACTACGTCTCCGCCCCTTTCAGCTATGGCTAGCGTCAGTTTACCGCCCGAGCCGGGACGATATCGACATGATAGTGGCCCCTTCCGCGCAGGCCCTGAGGGACCTAGACTGGTGGTGCCAAGAGGACCAGGTCTGCGCAGGGCTACCCTTCCAAGCCCCAAGCCCCTCCATTTCCCTTGTGACAGATGCGTCAGATCTGGGCTGGGGGGCACACCTGGGCCAGCTACGGACCCAGGGCCGCTGGGAGAGCGAAGAGCTCCGATTCCACATAAATGTGAAGGAGCTCAGGGCAGTTCGTCTGGCCTGCCAGGCATTCAAGGAGCACTTAAAAGGGAAAGTAGTCTCCATCCAGACGGACAATACAACAGCCATGTTTTACATCAACAAGCAAGGCGGTCCCCGCTCCTCCCATCTTTGCAAGGAAGCGCTCATCCTCTGGGAGTTTTGCATCCTCCACTCAATCCTGCCGGTAGCGTCCTACCTACCGGGGTCGCAAAACACACTGGCCGACGACCTTAGCAGGAAGTTTCAAACCCACGAGTGGTCGATGAAATGGGAGGTCCTGAGAGAGGTCTTCCAAAGGTGGGGGACTCCCCGTCTGGACCTCTTCGCCTCAAGCTCCAACGCCAAATGCGCGCGCTTTTGCTCGTTCAGAGGGCAAAGCCCGGGCTCCATAGCGGATGCGTTCGCGATCCAGTGGACAGGGGAACTTCTCTACGCCTTCCCCCCGACGCCATTAGTGAACCAAGTGCTTCTAAAGATCAAGCACGACAAGGCCACAGTGATTCTGGTGGCCCCGGCATGGCCCAGGCAGCATTGGTACACAACCCTCTGGAACCTCTCATCCAGAGCCCCGATAGATCTACCTTTGTTGCCGGACCTCTTGTCGCAGGACAACGGCAGACTCCTGCACCCGAACCTCCAATCGCTCCACCTCAAGGCGTGGTACCTGAGTGGTTAACCCCGAACGAGCGGCTATGCTCGGGGGAGGTCCAGGAGGTCCTGCTTAACAGCAGGAGGCCCTCTACACGCTCCGCTTATGGGGCAAAGTGGAAACGGTTCTCGACCTGGATGTCAGACAAGGGGATCGCTCCGGGGTCAGCCCCACTCCCAGATATCCTCGACTACCTGTGGCATCTCAAGTCGTCGGGCTTGGCAACCGCTTCAGTCAAGGTCCACCTGGCAGCCATCTCAGCTTTCCATGCGGGAGCGGAAGGGGGCACAGTCTTCTCGGCCCCGATGGTGAAGCGTTTTGTCAAAGGCCTCGATAAGCTCTTTCCCCCCACCCGTCCACCGGTGGCGCAATGGGACTTAAACCTGGTCCTGACCCAGCTGACAGGCCCGCCCTTCGAGCCTCTAGCTTCCTGCTCACTGCTGTGCATGTCTTGGAAGGTGGCCTTCCTCGTGGCCATTACATCGGCCAGAAGAGTATCAGAACTACGGGCCCTGACAGCAGATCCACCCTACACGGTTTTCCATAAGGACAAGGTACAGCTGCGCCCGCATCCGGCCTTCCGTCCAAAGGTGGTGTCCCTCTTCCACACCAGCCAGGACATTTGCCTACCGGTGTTTTACCCCAAACCACATGCGTCGGACAGGGAACGCAGGCTACATACACTAGACGTGCGTAGAGCCCTGGCGTTCTACATCGACAGGACAAGACCTTTCCGCAAGTCCACCCAGCTGTTCGTGGCAGTAGCGGACAGAATGAAAGGAGAGCCCATCTCATCGCAGAGGCTCTCCGGATGGATAGTCGAGTGCATCCGCGAATGCTACAACCGGGCAAAGGTTACACCGCCTCCGATCAAGGCACACTCGACAAGGGCTCAGGCCTCCTCGACGGCCTTTCTGGGGGGTGTGCCGTTAGTGGACATTTGCAAGGCAGCCACCTGGTTTTCAGTCCACACCTTCGTGGCACACTATGCAATTACACAACAAGCGAGAGAGGACGCGGCAGTTGGCAGAGCCGTCCTGCTCTCAGCTAAGCTGTGATTCCGACCCTCCGCCTCACGGTAAGGCTGGTGATTCACCTACTATGGAATGGACAGGAGCAATCACTCGAAGAAGAAGAAGAGGTTACTTACTGTAACTGGTGTTCTTCGAGATGTGTTGCTCCTGGCCATTCCACTTCCCACCCTCCATCCCCGCTCGGAATAAGAGCAAGAAGGAACTGGGGAGGGGAGGGCCGGCTGTGGGTTATATAGAGGTGCCGCAACGGCGCCACTCCAGGGGGCGCTACAGCCGGCCCTACGGGATCCCTAGGGGAAAAAATTCCGGCGTTCCGTGCACGAGGCGCGCACACACCTACTATGGAATGGCCAGGAGCAACACATCTCGAAGAACACCAGTTACAGTAAGTAACCTCTTCTTTTGTATCATCTGCAAATTTTGCCACCTCCCTGTTTACCCCTTTTTCCAGATCATTTCTTCAGATGTCTGTTGTATTTGATGATATCCATAGAGGAGACAAATTTAGCACTCATTAGCTTGGCGATGGAAAGTGAGTCCAGCATTTGAAATATAGCCTCTGTGACAGTTTGGGCAGGAGAAATTGGAGAGCTGCTTGATATTATGCAATTGAATATGGGGCTGTTGATACGCTGCCTCTCTCTGCACATCAACTGGATAAAATAGAAACCTGGATAGAATCATAAACTAAAGATCTCCATTTACATCTGTCCCTGGTAACTTCTTCCCAGTTCTCTATTTGCTTTCTTTAAATTCATTTTCAAAACATCCCAACTTTTGTTCCCTTCTATTGTCTTTCCCTTCCCTGAGTTCATCATAGAAGTAAATCTTTGAGAACTGATGATACGGCAGGCAGACAACTTGACCTGTCCATCTCAGCTGCGCAGCTGATATAAGTGCCTCACTACTGGGCACACCAGCTGTTCTCAATACCTCGGTGTTTGGAACTCCATCTTGCCATTTAATTCAGAGAAGCTGGCGTGGATATCCCAGTTGCAGGCTTGTGAGCTTTCTGTTGTGCCGCCTACATAGTTATTGTTTCCATGGAATACAGAAGTGCAGTCAGCATGGTAGCACGATAGACCGTCTCTTAGTTGCTGTAGTGAAGCTGTGCTGATACCAGAAATGTTTTGATAGTCTTCCAAATACTTTGGAGCCTGATTGAATGCAATATGCAACTTCTGTATCAGGGGTATTATCGGTAGCAACTAGATATATCAAAGTATTGACACATTTAAGAGTTTCCCCATTAACAAGAACTTCAGGTACATCATCACAGCCTACATATTGTCTATTGGATGGTTGGTAAAGAAAGCTTTACTTTTACTTAGTAAGGTTTTACTGGCTTTTATCTTGAATACGAATTGCTTTACTGCTGACGCTAAGCAAGTGGTTATCTCTTCAATATCTCTGAACGAATGAGCAATTGCTGCTGAATCATCTGCAGTGAGAAGTTCTCTAATGCATTCTTTTCACACATTGGTGCTGACGTTTAATTTAGCCAAGTTAAATAGCTTCCTGTCCATTCTAGTGTGAATATAGATTCTTAAATGTAAGTTTATTGATATGCCAGCAAACTGGCATGCCATCTGAGGATGCCAGCTAAGAACCTAGTAAAAAGGGTGGAAGCAAGGACACAGACTTTTCTTACAAAATGGCATATATCAAATGAGTTAGTAACATTTCCTGTCACAGAGACTCTACCAGTTATTCCTTCATGAAATTCAGTGGTGCACCAGTGAACAGCTTGGAGTTGGGGTTCTTAAAGAGGGCTGACTCTGAGGCCAGAGCCAAGAGTCCACGGTACTCCTGCTCCGCCCCTGGGCTAGCTGGTCTGCCTCAGGGGGCGGGCTGGGCTGGGCCAGTACCTGACTGCTGCATTCCAAGGGCTGGGCTGGCTGGGTTGCTGCAGTCCTCCAGGGCTCAGAGCACTGTCAAGCCACCCCACTGGGGCCCCTGCAGCTCAGGCTGGCCTGGCTTGGCTGGTCCCATGGGGGCCCTGGTGCACCAGCCCGATAGTGCTCTGGGCTTTGGAGGGTCACGCCAGCAGCCACCCGATGCACTGGCCTGATCCACTCTGTCCCTGAATCACAGTGGCCAGGTACTGGCCTGTACTGCCCTCTGGGGAGACCAGCCAGCCTGGGGATGGGGTGGGAGGAGTGCTGTGAACTGTGGCTTCTGACCCAGAGCCCCAGCACCCCCAGTGCTGGCTGGGCCCCCTCCAGTGCCCCGATCCCAGGCTGGCCGCTGCAATGGGGGGGTGGGACCCCTGAAAGTGGGCAGCTGGGGGCCCCTTAATCCAGTCCTGGGTTGGAGACTTGGGGCACTGAGGGGTATCCCTCAGCACTCCCCCTATATATCCCGAAAGGCCGACCTGGTCACCCTCCCCTTCCCTCTCCAGGTGGGGAGGCTTGAGGCTGCCCTCTCCCAGCCAGGCCCAGGCTGTGGGGCTGCTGCAGTAGGATGGGTAAGTGCAGGGGTATGTGTGGCATTTGCATCCCTCCCGCAGGTACTGCCTCACCCCTCCTCAGCCCTGTAGGGCTGGAACCCCTCTTGCTCTGCATGGGTGGGAGGAGGGGGAGGAAGGGGTTGCAAGGTGTGTGTGGGGGTGTGTGAAGAACCTGGGGCGGGGACGGGGGCTACAAATGTGGGCTTGGCCTCCAGGCGCTGGACACCCTCGATACGCCACTAATGAAATTCTTGTATTATTTGGACAAATTGTTCTGGAGAGCTGTTTAGTTTAAGCAGCCTTCATAGGGTTTCTCTAGCTACTACGTCAAAGGCCTTTGAAAAGTCAAGAAATGCTGCAGTGAAGTCTTTATGTTGTTTACAGCTTCTTGTAATTGCTTCATGGATAAAATATCATTGGCTGATTTTGGAGGGGGGGGGGGGGGGCACCAGAACCACATTGACTTTCAGGAAGAACACTTTCTGATATATTTCTAAATCTTTTTAAAAGAATTTTAGCCAGGATCTTTCTGGCAACTGATAACAGAGCTATATCATGATGATTATCACAGACAGCCCTTTCACTAGACCATATATAAATAAGTTGAATGGTACTGGTCCCAGTACCTCTCTCCATTCTGAAAACAGATTGTTTATTCCTATCCATTGTTTCCCATCTTTCAGCCAGTTACTGATCCAGGAGAATACCTTCTCTATGACAGCTTATTTTGCTTAAGAGTTCTTGGTGAGGGATCTTGTCAAAGGCTTTCTGAAAATCTAGGTATACTATATCTACTGAATCACGCTTGTCCACCTGCTCATTGACCCTCTCAAAGAATTCTAACAGATTGGTGAGGTGTGAGTTCCCTTTTTTAAAAAAAAAATGTTTATTCTTCCCCAACAAATCATGTGTCTGTCTGAAAATTTTGGTTTTTTTACTGTAGTTTCAACCAATTTGCCTGGTTTTGAAACAAAACATTTAGATGTTTTGAGAACTTCTATTTTTTTAACTGCCAAATATTTGGCAAATTCTGCTTAAATTTGCAAATTATTTTGGTCAACCTGAATCTTCATTTTTCTGTCAAAAAGGTGGTGGGTGAAAAAAATCACATTGCTCTGTTATTAAATAATAATAGTTCTTATGTAGCATTCTATAGTCCAATTTCACTCTTTCATTAAGCAGACATAACACTTATTGACTTCTGTGGAAGATGCACCCTCTTCAAACAGTGATGAATGTGGTCAGATATGTTCTAAATGGTGTAAAACATTAAGCCTTACAATCACTCTTCTGAGGTAAGTTCTCAAATATCAGAAAGAGAAAAATGAAGGAAAAAGAGGATATACTCTTTACCCCATAATGGTGATACTATCAGTGAATTGCAATACATTTTGGGAGAAAACAGAAGAGAGAATCTAAAGAAGTCTAAAATTACAAGGGAAGTTGAGATATAGATGGTAGTTGTCATCACTTGAGAAATGGTTGTGAAGAGGGCAGTGAACATATCACAGAATCTATAGAGCCCTAGCACAGGTGAGAGTATAGTAAAGTTCATGGCAGTGTGACACAACCAGATGGAGGGCATATGTCTTCCTAATGATGGATGCAGTAAGTTATTTGGAGATGGTTCATATGCAGGCTTGAGGATTTATGACTGAAAAAAACAGCTTGTTTTGGGCTGCTGTTATGGATGCAGCTCAAAAATGACCTCGGCATTTTCAGTGTCTTTCTTTAGAGCTGGTTGAAACATTTTTTTACTAAATAAAATCTTACCCAAATAAGCTGTTTTGTCAAAGCTGAAACATTTTGCAGAGATGAAGGGATTTCAGTTCAGTTTTTGGAGCGGGAAGAGAGCCTGCTGGTTAGGTCAGATGTCTCCAGGATGAAAAGCTCTGCTCTGAATCAAGCAGAGCAGGGACTTGAACTGGTCTCCCACTTCACGAACCAGTGCCCCAACTTAGTGGTTTTTAACCAGGGGTACACATGTCCTTGGGGGTACACTGAGGACTTCCAGGGGTACCTCAGCTCATCTAACTATTTGCCTAGTTTTACAACAGGCTACATAAAAATACTAGTTAAGTCAGCTCAAATTAAAATTTCATACAGACAATGACTTGTTTATAGTGCTCTAGATGCTGTACACTGGAATGTAAGTATAATATTTATATTCTAATCCAGGGCTCGACAAAATTGGCTCCCAGCTAGGTGCCAGCAATTTAATTTTTGGTCACCAGAGGGCACTCTGCTGAATTTCAGCAGCAGAGCCAGGAGCCAGGCTACAAACTTTGGTCGCTATGGCGACCTGGCTCCTGGGTTTTGTTAAGCCCTGTTCTAATCAATTTATTTTATAGTTGTATGGTAAAAAATGAGAAAGTAGGCAATTTTCAGTGATAATGTGCTTGACACCTTTTTTTGTATTTTTATGTCTGATTTTGAAATCAAGTAGTTTTTAAGTGAAGTGAAACTTGGGGATGGAAGACAAAACCAGACTTCTGAAAGGGTATTGTGGAGAGTTGAGAGCCATTGTCTTAACTGGGTGGAGCGCACATACTCTCGGTTTGACTCATTCAGTTTCCTCCTAAATTGAAAAGCTCAGATTTGAATCTGGAAAGAAATTTTTAAACCATGAAATGGAATTGTTGTCTTCTGGTCAGCTCTGTTTTTCTTTAGTTCAGGTTCAAATTCATCCATTAATACACAGCAATTTGTGGCATGCAATACTTGTATATAATTTTATTATTAAAACTGCACTGTAAAATATGAAAATGAAGACAGTCTTATTACTCAGTTGCACCAAATGGAGGAATGAAAGTTGTATCAAATAATGAAATTCCCTTAGGTGGTGCAGCAAGGTAGTACTTTGTCTGAAAGCCATACAGAAGGGTTAAATCTGGCCAGATCTCCATATGGTAAACTGTGGACTTTGCACAAGAGCTGTATGTGACAGGCTATACCTATCACCGACACACACAACATCCTTTTAGATCAGGGGTAGGCAACCCCCGGCACGCGTGCCAACAGTGGCACACAAGCCCATTTGGAGCAGCACTCAGAATCCTCTGTGGCGCCACAGAAATTGCCACTCCTGCCACCAAAAGACACTCCAAGTGGCTTGTTTCGGGGGCGGCTGCAGTGCGGAGGTCCCTGCCATGTCCATGCCCCAGGCATACCATGTAAAGAAGCCACCCAGAGCAGCTCTTCTCTGTGGTGTGCCACCACCAAAAGGAGAGATTCTAGGTAACTTCTTTCCATGGTGTGCCTGGGGATAGGGGTTCCCAGGCACGCTGCTAAGAGGAGCCACTCCAGGTGGCTTCTTTCCATGAATGAGTTGTCGGCACCAGCTGAGGGTCGAGGAGGAGGGGCCGGCACAGGAGTCGGCAAAGGTTGCCGGCCCCTGTTTTAGATATTAAGATTGTCAACAACTGTAAAACTATATTTGATTAACAAATCTCTCTTTTAATGTGAATACACTCAGTTTCTCTTTGTCTATTAAAAATTATGTTGTGTTTGGGTATTGTTACCTTGGAATTTTAATCATAGTACAGAAAAATCTTGGTGACAGTTGCTTAGTAACACACATTTTAGAAACAGATTTGTTGATTTATGATGATATATCATATAGACCTCTATAATTAAATATACTGCAAGATAAGCAAGCACATAGTTTGAGCGATGCATTTCTACTGACTGATTCTGATAACCTCCGCCTTCATGATGTATGATCAGATCCCGAGATAGAATGATTTTATGCTGATTTATTTATTAAGTAACTTATATAACAGAAGACTTATTTTTTTGTACATTGTTTTTGTTCTAGCTTTATATCTTAGTAAATTACCCAGTGAAGTGGCACACTCTGGATGTTCATTTAGACTTGGGCTACAGCAACTTGCTTGCATGCAGGGTAGGAACTGAAATCTGAGTAGACCAGCCATTTGGTAAGTCAGATATGTATGGCAAGGACAACGTAGAAGATGATGAGGAAATTAAGGTTCTTTTTACACAATACATCTTTTCTATTCCTAGAAGAGCAAAGCATGTAAACAATAAGATTTTTGAGGTCACATTTTGAGAGCTTAGGGGAAGATTTTGGAGAGACCTTGATTATTGCATGGGTCTGAATGTATGTAGTTAGTGTGTATTAGTGTTTTCTACACCTTCTATTAGGCCTTCCACCTGTTTTAAATGCAAGTTGTTTACTGAATTCATGTATACGGATGAAGAAATTGAGCAATTTGTAGTGCTGGCATATTCTCTGCGAAGAAATTCTGTGAACGCAAAAACTTAGTCAGCACCCCTGAGACAGACTGTTGTTAAAATCCCAGCGCTTTGCTGTGAACACAGACCCAATCAAAGAAAAAAATTGCAAATAAAATTATCACATTTATAAATACAACAAAGCTAAACATACTCTATCATGATTCTTGAATTTAATCAGCCTTTCTACATATATTTTGAAGCATAAAAAGAGAGCTGTGTCCTTCAGTTCTTTATAACTGGAACAGTCTACAGGGCAGGGATCTTCTCTCATTGTGTGATGCCAAACACCCTCTTGGTGTTTAGTGACCAGATGTTTTGGTGACCAGTTGTACTGATTTTATAGGGGTAGCCCCGATATTCGGGGCTTTTTCTTTATATAGGCACCCATTCTCCCTACCCTATCCTGATTTCCCCCCCCCCCCTCTTTTTATCTAGTCACCCTATGTTTAACCAGTAATAATTGCTCTGACCTTCTGTCTAATGTATCTTGCTCAGTTCTTTGTGGAACAAAGTTCCCTATGTTCTCATCGGAATAAAAAATAAATACAAGTCCATTCCAGTCAATACTTTTGTGATAACAAAATGGATTCTTTTCTTTCACATCTTCAGAGGTTTTTTTCTGCCTGTTTGTAACTACATTAGGCTACTGTAGTCAGGATAAAGGAGATAATGGATATTTCAAAAAGCACCTTACCCATCTCTCTCTCTCTCTCTCTCTCTCTCTCTCTCTCTCTCTCTCTCTCTCTCTCTCTCTGTGAGAGATATTACTTAATATTTTCAAACACCGTTGTGCTATTAGCTTTTTCACTAACATCTTATTACTTGAGTGTAGACTATGCGCTTGAGCTAAACCACAATGATTACTTATGAATAACTCTCATAACCAAATATTTTCACTTTCAAAAAACTTTCATTGCTTTAGGATTTCATGTGCTGGTGATAAAATAATGTATATTTAATAGTGAAAATTTCAGTAGGACCTTTTTCTTATATCATTTGAATTCCAACACACAAATTTGTAACCTCTTTGCCTAATTCTGGTAGGTGATGACCCCATATGCTTATCTTGGCTTCTCTGGTTTCCCAATTATGGAGAAATGTCTCAATAATAAAAACAAAACTTTTGTTAATACTTTAGTTTCTATGCTAACTATATCTTAGCTTTAGAAACTTGCTTTCCTGATGTCAGAGTTCTGTGGTTGTTGCGTCAGAGCTGTACCAAATTTTAGCCTTGCTTCTGGCAGCCCAGTACGTTTGGTATGAGTTAATGAAATCCACACCTTGCTTGTGGGTTCACAGTGAAATTAAACTATGGGAAAAATAGAGTTAATTCAAATGTCAACACTTTTTCACTTCAGGGCTTGTGATTCCATGCAAACTGGGTCTTGGATACAATTTTATTGACCATTTTTAGAATCAAACCTGGCAGGATTAATTCACTCAGATATTTCCTAGTCCATGCTGCCGCTTCTCAGGTTAACATATTTGACGTCTGCCATGTTCCCTGAGAACAGTGCATTTCACAGGCCAAAAGAGAGAATTTTACACAAAATTTGTGTTTAGTTGTATTCCATTTGATTCTTTTTAGAGGAGTTAATATAGCTGTTTTGTGCTGAGCATTATTTAAAAAATTCATTATCATTACTGGTCTATTCAAATTAATTCAACCCTGTAACCATCTCTTAAGATATATATTTCATTTGAACATTATTTGAATATTTCCTAAGAACTGCTGATTTCTTTTTTGATCTCATAGTTATTCAGTATTTGTATTTATTTCTTGAGTCATTTTAAAAACAAAGTAATACACAGATTATTAGGTGGGAAAACTTTGAATAGCAATGTGATTAGAAAAATGTTGTTTAAATGTCAACATTCTAAAAGTGAAGATGGCATTCCCTGAATCGTATTTACAAGATACACAAGAAATAACTTGGTGCAGATGAGGTATGGTTTGTCCCTAGAATTCAGACGATAGATCTTCTGTGAAGTGTGAGCTACAGGAATCTTTTGAGTACAAGCATGAAAAGTAATATAATGTATATGGCTTTTGCTTCTGAAGTTGAATATCCAGTATTGCCACAGCTTGTGTACATATGATTAGATATTGATATAATGTAAATTAAGAATTCATCCTTTGTTATAAACAGGGATTAACATAAGTGGTACTCAGGTACTCATGAGTACCTTGCCTTTCAAAAAGCATATTGAAAACTTCCCCCAAAGACTCACATGCATACTAGCATACCCTGCACAGCCCCAGGCTCACCTGCCCTGTCCCCTGCCCAAAACTGTGCACCCTCCGCCATCGCGCTCGCAGCCCCTGGTGCTGGTAGCTGGTTCCTGGGCTGGATCTGGCCTTTGGCTCCTACTGCTGCCGCCACTGGTCCCAGGTTGGATCTGGCCGCTGCTGCCTCTGGCCCTCAGCTGGATCCAGTCCCTGCTGCTGGCCCCGGCTCCCAGGACAGATCTGGGCCCTGGCCTCTGCCGCCACCTGACGACCACAGGCCAGCTCATGCCTTTGGCTCCACCAGTCCCATGTTCTGGGCCAGCTCCTGCCTTTTGCCCTGCCGGTCCCAGGCCAGCTCTTGCCTTTGGCTCTGCTGGTCTTTGGCTGGGGCCAGATGCTGTGACCAGCCTTCTCCCCCCTGCCCACAGGGGCTGGGGCCAGCCACTGCGGGCCCTGACCCAGAGCAGCTGCTGCCCCCTGCCGCCTACCTGAGAGGAGGGATTTAACTTTCCCTCTTCTTCTGCTCTGCACCATGTGCCTCAGCTACATGCTGCAGAGCAGGAGACTTAAAAGAACTGGCACATCTCTTTGTGCCTGCTTTGCTGGCTTGGAACTTGGGGCACAGGTTTGGACACACTGGGCTTGTGCCCCACATGCTCAGTGCTAGTGACGCCCCTGGAGTAAATCCTGAGGCCTGTCTGTGTTCGAAGCCGAGGAAAGTATTTAATACCCAACCCAGAGCCCCTGTAAGAGAGATACTGACAGATACCCAGGCAGGAGGTGGTGGTAATGGTGAGGCTGCCCTGTCCCAGCTGGAGCTAGGCTGCAGCGCTGCTGCAGGGGACCAGCAGCTGCTGCACACTGGGTAACTGCCTGGGAGGGGGATGTGCAGGGGGGAGAGGGGATTTGCATCCCCCCAGCCTCATGTCTCCCACTGCAAGTACAGACACCTCTTCCCAGGGCAGGTGGGGGGTGGGGCTGGAACTCCTCCTACCCCTTGGGGGCAGCATGAGGGGATGCAAATGTGATGTCTGATGCCCGAATACCAAACAATTTTTGCTGGTTCTCATTGGGGAATCTGATCTGAAAAATTACATCAACCCCTGATTATAAAGAATGTTTGTTGTGTCAGACATCTTCTTGGCCAACATACCAGGGATTGAACTAGTGATCTACAGATCTCAGAGCCATATCTTTGAACTGAAGAGCCATTGGTCTGTAGCAATCCATATCTTCTGACTTATCATGCAGCAGGACTTGTAATACACACTGAGTGGTTGCAATTGTATAGAAGCAGGATCTTTATTTTGTGAAAAAATCATGAGTGACCATAGTCCAGTAAAAGCCACTTATAGGCCTCTAGGCAATGATTAAAATGCTTCTTTGGAGGTATCAGTGGTTGCTTAATAGGCATCATAGATTTTTTTTTAAAACAAGTCATCTTAAATTTAAAAAGTAATTTTAATATTATGTGTTATACTCCTTTATGTACCATGAGAATGTAAAGATTAAAATGGAAGATATTTGTTCTGAAAAGGTCCTTTTTCTAGTTGAACTTTAATTTTTTAAGAAAAAATATCAGGCAGACACTGTGCTTTGAGTCCAGATACTGATGACAACAAGAAAAAGGGTATTTATGTAGGATCCATTATGTGGAAAGCTTTTCTTTGGTCACTCTTAAAGGTTTGTTTGCTAATTCAAAATCAATATTTTCTTCTCCCCAAACAGATTATTCTTTCCCCATGAAAATGCCACACGTGTTCATATATCTCTCTTAAAAATGTATCTATATTAAACTTTATATATTTCCTCCTTGTCTGGCTACTTACAGATAATAAAATGTATGTGCATAACATCATGTGCACCCATTAGGTCCTAAACAGGCAGAGTCTGTCTTGGTTACTCATGGATCAGGAACTTGGAAAAAAATATGTAGAGGTAAAATGAAAAGTCTATCATGATGGATAAAAAGTTCAGTAAACAGGCTATACTCTGAAGAAAAACACATTTTGTCTGTGTTGGTGGTAATGGTGTAGTAATAAACAAAGAATGTTAGAAAGAACACCTTTACATGTTGATTCATTGAGATGAGTGCATGGCATCAGGGTACAGTTATTTACAGTCAGAACTGGAGCTCTCAGGATATTTATTTGTTCACCCTTCTGATTGTGCAAAACTCCACTTCTAGTCTTGGCATGTCTGAGTGACTTTAAAACAGAAAAAACAAAGCATAAAAAATATAAACACAAACCGAAGTAAAAAACCCACTGTTGTAGTCAACACCTCTCTAGAGACCTGTCAGAAGTCTCACTTCTGTACAGTGGGTTAGGGAAGCTTTTCTTCGACAACAAAGCAGCTTACTGTTTTTCACAACACAAAATTATTCCATCAGTAATCCAGTTTCCATAAAGCCAGTAACCACTTTGTCAGCCTTGAGGATATTGCTTCACTCTTGTATTGAAACAGACTGCTTGCTGATGTGGCTTTGAAGCATTAGCCTGCTTCTAGCATGGGGAAGTTGGCATTTATGCTTTTGGAAATGTAATAAACAATTAGCTATTGTCTATTTTGATATTGTTAATCACTCAGGGTAACAGGAACTAATGAAAACAACCAATTGGACAATTGCCATTCTGATGTGCGGTATTTCAGAACCATTTATTTCATATTTGGAAAATGGGAATCTTGACACAGCTTCCAGTCCTATGTACTCCCTGCAGATTTTCCACTAAAATGTGCAATTATATGAGTGGAATATTTTATAAAGAAATAACCAGAGATTTTGTTTCTGTTACAGTTGTGAGGTGGTCAACATTCTGTTGACAACCTGCCAAACTCACCAGTTTATCCAAATGTACTAAAAATGTCCTACTTCAGTTGGTACTTCTTTGTTCTTGCCTTTCTTCTGTAGCTGACTGGGGGATAAAAACCAATCCCAAAGAAGCTAGGGTCAGGGAGGCAGGAGAAGCCCACTTGCAGAGAGAAGACTTCAAGCAGTAGTATACCTGGTGACGAGAAGTGAAATATTATCATTGTTTAAAGAGAGAGGAAAGGGCTCTGGTGAAAGCCCTATTTCTAAATAAAGTTGACCCCCAAAACAAACTGTTATCAGCAACATCAAGATGGAGGAGAAAAGTATCTTAATTTGTTTGACAATTATTTGCCTTTTTAAGAAATCCTTTTCTCTTCCTGCTCACTTAGCTATAAGCCAAATATCCCTGGAAATAGACTGAAAATGGAACCTTAGACATTTTTGTAATTGTGACTTTAATTTTATAGATATATTACTTTATCTGTTCTGTGATCAGAAGCAGTATGTGTGGGGAAGGAGAGTACTGTGTCAGTTGTATTTTCTTATAGTCCAAGCAAGATATATTATAACTTTAAGGAAACAATGAGGAAGGAAGAAGTTGCATTGGAGACACAGGTGATAATGTAGTTGGTGTTTAAGCATTTCCACTTAATTTTTTTGAGTATTGATTGTTTACTAAATCTTTAACCAGCAGAACTGACTAATAAAAGTATATCAGCCCAAATGGATTTTTTTCACATGTTAAAAATATTTATTTCAAACAATGAAATAATGGAATCTAATCAGATGGTTAATACGCTAAATGAATTTGAGTAGGAAGGTAGTTTTAATTTAGCAGCTCTGTGCTCAGAGTTAGTAAAAAATAAATAGATGCCCCAACTCAAAAAACTACCAAAACAAAACACACACACACAATTCTCTCCCTAGAGAGAGGCTGATAGAGAGAAAACAAACATCATGTGACAGTTGTTAATCACTATTGCTTAATGAAGGCTACAGAGATGGAGAGGATGATATAAAAACTTAAAGGAATAGAATAGCATATTCATTTGGAGAGGACTGAGGTAAAGAGGTAAAGAGGGTTCTTGGTGTGCTGAGGGATGGAAAATTTTGTATGATCTGCAGAAAGGGTGTGTTTTATGAAGTCTACTGCTAACTGCTAATCTTTCTACATTTGCCTCTTATTAAAAATACAATCATAATAATATTTTTGAGGCCACACAGGGGCTGGGATAGGTGTCTATTTGTATATTTGAAATAAAAATAAATATGATTCTGTGAAGCCACTTTAAAATATTGACAGACCAAAATGATTTTTCATCCATAGTACCATATCCTCTTTTTAAAAATATAGGTAAAAGGTAGTTTGTGTTTAATATTAGCAAACTATTGTTTTATTTCTCTTTTCCATATATGCAAAAATGGTAATCTTAAAACTAAACAAAGATACACACCTAAAACTCACTGATGCAAATTTGCCATTAACTTGAAAGGATTTCTCATTGTTGTAACAATGGTCTCATAGTAACTTCACTTCATATTAATGAAGAATCCCAACATACATGAGATGGGCGTTGTTAAGGTAAAGGGACTTTAATTCAGGACCTAAGACTGATTCCATTAATTGTAGGTATTAGGGACGTTAGAGCATTTAGGTCATCTAGCCCATTCTCCTGCCAACATATTACTGTTTTGTAATGTTTTTGCTAGTGTTTAGTCTCCAGCATCTCCAGACTTGCATCTGTTCCACTGTCAAAAGGATCTTTCTATCAGGAGACTTTTCATCATAGTCAGTTTGTTTCCTACACCAATCTAAGTATTCCTGTTCCTCTTTGCTGATCACATCATTCAGATGCTTGTAAATGGCTACCATGTTTCTCTTAGTTAACATGGAGGTAAGCTAATCATCTGTTGTGCTTTATTCCAGCTCTTTATTAGGTTTTGCAGCTCTTTACTGAATTCCCTCCAGATATTCCAGATGAAGTCTAAATGATATATTGCAGGGGTCGGCAACCCCCGACACACGTGCCAAACATGGCACGCAGGCCGAGCTAAGCCGCACACAACGCCACTCAGGCTCTCCCAGTGGCCCTGCCCCCCCAGCGCGGCTTGGGGTCACAAGGTTGCCAACCCCTGATACATTTCTTGATCCTGCCTTGTGCTGAGGACTCTAGCTTGCTCCAGCAAAGCACTTAAGCATGTGCTTATCATTAAGAAACAAGACTAGTTCAACAGGACTACTGGTTCCCAGAGTTAAGGATATGCTTAAGTGCTTTGCTGGATTGAACTAGAATGCTCAGCACATGGCAGAGTCAAGTCACTAAGAGGGAATATCTCGGTGATTTAAGTATAGAGCTCCAAATGACAATGACATTTTTTTCTTCTTTTTCTTGCTCCATTGCTCAGCTCTCTTATCTTTACCACTCTGTCATAAATCTCTTTTGTCATACAATCATAGGATCAGAAGGGACCCCAAATGTCATTTAATCTAGCCCTCTGCTGAGATGCAGGTTTGTTTTGTCTAAACCAGTGGTGGGCAAACTTATTAGTCAACTGAGCCAAATATCAACAAAACAGCGATTGAAATTTCTTTTGAGAGCCAAATTTTTTAAACTTAAAATATATAGGAAGGTACATTGTTATTAACTTAATAAGGGAATTCCTAACCATCTCAACATACCTTTCTCAATTCTCGACACTACATCTTCTTTCACTCCACAACGTTTCCCGTATTTGTGTAAAAGACGAAGAGAAAAAGAAAAAAAAAAAA
>ML685840.1:5680415-5763965 GCA_007922175.1 Pelusios castaneus | reverse complement strand
GCTGGACTAGGGGGCTGGCTGTGGGCAGTGCATGGTGGGACAGGTGTCCACCATGCACTGTTCTTGTATCGCAAAGGAGTGTTCACACGGGTGAATGCTCCTTTGCGATACAACAAGCACGTGTGTACACACGAAAGCGCTATATTTATAGCGCTTTCCTTGTCCCACAATAACTTATTGCGGGACAAGTTTGTCGTGTGTACATAGCCTGAGAATGCACCTAAAGGGACCTCACAGTCTGGGGCAGTGGCTGAGAGACTTAAAGCATCTGGGGATGAAAAGGCTTGGATTCCTTTCACAGGAGTCTGTTGGGCATCCGGCAGGGGATTAGCAAAACAAAGGTCAGCAGTGAGTGAGGGAGGGGGAAAAAAATGTAAAGAGCATTGGTGTGTGTTGTGTTTTGCATGATCTGAACTTTGTTGTGCTTTATATGATTAAGTAAAGTTCAATAATGTGTTAGACTTCTAGGTAAAGTGCCTGTTTGAGTTATGTTTCACAATTGTCTTGAGCCTCCTGAGAGAGGTAAACTGTAAACCAGAAGGCGCCCACTTTCAGGTGAAGTCCTGGGCGAGGGTGTGGTTAAGTGACTGAGATATCTCGAGGGTCAGCTCTGGTTATGGGAGTGTTATGGAAATGGGTTGAGGAGCTCTATTTCTATGGAAGGGTAGCAGACTGAGGATTGGTGCCCAGGAAATGTGCTAGAGAGGCAAACGGAGTGCTGAGATCACAGGAAGGCAAAAAACACTCTGGCATTCAGGGCTTGGGTTCCCTTCACAGCATTCCAGTGGGTGTCTGGCTGTGGGCACCCACCCAGATCAGTGGTAGTGATGTTACAGAAAGTTTGAGTGCATATATGTATGTGTGCAGTGGACCCGATCTTAGTGCTGAAAAGCTACTTCTCCCACTGAATTCAGATGGGAGTTTTGGGTGCTCAGTGCCTTAGAAGATGAGATCCAGGATAACTGTATATATATTATATAATAAAGTTCTTTAATTCCAACAAGCTTAACTTAAACAGACGGTTTTGGAGTCTTGTATTTTGTTACTGGCTTTTAGTTTTGCTTAGAAAAACTGTTGAAGACACATCCTCATTTTATTTATAAAACAATTCTTCCACTGCTTATATCTTCTCGCTCTCCCTGCTTGCACTGGTCATAGACTCAACCTATATTTACATTAATTTAGAACCAGTTTCACTCCTGCCTATAATTTTAATTAGATTATTTGTTAGCTAGTATTTGCTAAACACTAATTTTTGAATGCCTGCGAATTATGATGCAAGTCATAATTTACTGCTTGATACTGGCTGGTGTAACAGTTAAGAAATGTCAAAAGCTTTATTTTAGAAGGCTTGATTCTGCAAGGTCCTGAGTACCCTCATTTTCTACTTCATGTCAATCAGAGTAGAGAATGTCACAGGACTGAACTATTAATGCAGCAGTATTGTAAGCGGGGCCGGACTGGCTGATCCATGTGGCTTAAGCAACCCCCACAAAATTTGGTATTAACTACCTTTGTTTTATTAGAAATAGAGTTGATGGGAGTAGTTCATTATAATTTGTGGGTGTAAAAGTTACAGTACAGTAATAGCTGAGACTATTGGTCAGCTCCTGATTGTAAATGAGAACTTGCTGTCAGGTGCTACTCTTTTTTGTTTAAATAGGTAAAAAAGGAAATTTGAAATTCAATTTTTGTAAAAATGTTTGTTCAAAGAGCTTTATGTAATTAAATAAAACAATATTTGAAAGGAATCAAAAACCATACTGGAAGATTAACACATAGTCAGAAGATTTCTTGAGTGGGCAATGGAAGATATCCCAGAAGGATAAATGTTTCTTAGCTATTTAGCGAAATTTTATGATGAATGATTAAAGTACCATATAAAGTCAGTTGTTACCATTATTTTTGATGAATTTGAAAGAGAGAATAACCTATATAAATTATAAAACAGTTGATATCTAGGAAAATCTTTGCACAAAAGGAGGACAGAGAAATTTTGTATAATTAAGACTATATAAATAGTACATTTTTATGAGATTTTATAAAATGATTATCTTTTGTAATGTTTGTGTGGAGAATTTGGTTTATTGTCCCCAGCAAGTTTTTGTCACTAGGTAGGGTACATTTTCCTGTATCTTTTTTTATTTTAAGAGATAAAGATAACAGATCTGAAGAGTGAAGTCTTGCATTTATCTTCTAAATGGATACAGCATGGGTTCCATCTTTACACCAATGTAACTCTGCTGATTTCAGTGGGTGCATCTACACTAGTAAATTAAGTCAACTTAAGCAGGCTTAAGTTGACTTAATTTATTCTGCATCCACACTGGCCTTTCCTTAAGTTGACTTAAGGAAATTTAAAGTCAATTTTATTAAACCTAGTTTAAAGTCGACTTTAATTCTCAAGTCGGCTTAAGCAGTGTGCTTAAGCCCCTGCTCTCTTCTCCCCAGGAAGCCGCTAGCGGCTTGTGCTGGGGAGAACCAGTCCTGCGTGGGACTGGCTCTCCGCAGGACAAGCCGATAGCAGCTTGTCCTGGCTCCCTTCTCCCTGGGACCGCTCAGGTCCCGCGGAGAAGGGAGCACGGGGCTCCCTTCTAGCTGGGACCCAAGCGCTCCTGGCCGAAGGGAGCCCCGCGCTCTCGCTGGCGCTCCGGTTGTTGGGAAGCACCCGGTGGCGGCCCGGCAGCTGGAGCGCTGCCGTGTCGGCCGTTGCCGGTGCTCCAGTTGTTTGGGGAGGCCCAGGGAGGCCGTGAGGGGCTGGCTATCCCTGGACCTAACTAGTCGACTTAGAGAGTCTAGTATAGACTCTCTAAGTCGAGTTAGTAAGGCCCACATTAAGTCGACTTAGGAGTTCTGTGTGGACTCTCTAAGTTGATGTAATAAGGTCGACTTAAAGTCGACTTACTTAAATCGACTTGAATCCCTAACTGTAGATATAGGTAGTGTGACTCTTGTCGCATTGGTATTGAATGAAAACCAGACTTCTTATTGTTGAACAGTATAGTTTGTCTGAATCAGAGCTGTGTGGTTAAATAATGTTTAGTTTACTGACACTGTAAAAAAAAAAATCAGGGAAAAATTGTTTTGGATTGTGTTGCGATAAGTATACACTTAAAAGACTTTCAGCAAATTGAAAAATAAACAAAAATAATTGGGTTGAACAAAATATTTTGATCTGAAATGAAATGTTTTGTTCTGATCATTTTGTAACTTTAATTTTTAAGAAATAAAACTAAAGGAAATTTTGAAGTGAGAAGTAATTTTGAATTGAAATATCAAAACTTTTGGTTGGGCTGTATCTAAGCAAAATTTTAGGTTTTATTCCCCAGACTTTTAAAGGGTTTCTTTTATGACTGAAACACATTGGCAAGATTGACGTGAATTTGCAAAGCATTTTGCTGCATCTGCATTTTTGTCCCCGAAAAGCTTTGATTGAAAAAAAATTTGTCCAAGCCTAATCCAAATGGTTTTTCTCGTGTAATAGGAGCAGAGTTGACAGCATTGCAGTTTACAAGCATCAGGTGCTTTTTCAGGTTATCAAATGCTACAGAATAACATCAGCTGTGCAGAGTACTCCTCTCTTAATTGTTTAAAAGTACAAACTTTCATTTTTCATAACTTCAATGACTATTATGACAGTGATTTATCAAAATTGCTATGCATGAACATATTTTAAAACATTTTTATACAAGCAAACAAAATTCTCTGCCTTAAATATCCTTGGTTTTGGGAACATTGAACAAATTGTTAATTAATGGAAAACATGATAATATTGGGTTAAACTGTCAAGTTAGACAATGTTCTTCCTTCTCCTCCTCCAAGAGCAATTAATTCCATCTGCAGTTTCTTATAATTCCCTGTGGTACTTAAGAAGCAAAATTTTTACTTTCTAAAATCTAAGAACTAATTGTAAATTAATAGCTCTTACATGTAATGAACAAAAGGATTAATGCAGGTCCACACACACTTTTCCTTTTTGATTAAACTTCTGTACTGGATAGTTCTCTTAGGACCTGATATCAGGCTGTAAAACGTATTGTTTCCTAGTCAGCACACAGCATTTATTCAGTGACTGCAGAGTTTTCTTTAGCTTCCATTATTTGGTTGGGTTTCTAATATCATCTTTAAATTGCATTATCTTCCAGTGAAATATTTCAATCATTTTGATTAAACACTATTTAATTTGTGTGGAAGTACTGAGAATGTTTCCTAATATCAATGTAGGTTTTTGCAAATAAGGGGTGTGTGTGTGTGTGTGTGTGGTGGTGGTGGTGGAGGGGGACGTGGGGGGAGCTTTCTGTTGTGAGAATAATCTGGTTCTGATAATCCAACTCAGACCATTCTGCGTATCAAGTGTCTTCCAACACCTTTGATTTTTACCATATAGATCTTTCTCTTTAAGAGTTTACTGCTGTATACCGGTCAGTTTTAATATGATTTTTATCTAGTGCCACCATTCCCGGGGTACTTATGAAACATTTGTTTCAGGGATTCCCAGAAGTAAGTCTAAAATTCTGAGGATTGTAGTTCTCTGCAGTTCTATGTAGCCTGAAGAGAAATTGTACCCTTCTAAAGAAGGAACTCCGCTGATTCGGCAAGTGGTACAACTGGAACCTTCTCCTTCGAGACGTGTTGCCGTGGATGCTCCACCTTGGGTTTGGGTGCTGGCATGTCCACACGGCATGAATCGGAGAACTCTCATAGCCATGCTCTCTAGGGTTGCACGAGTGCCAACAGGCTGTCTTGCGCTGTCACTGGCGCCCTGTCAGTATGTGCACGACTCGACCCTCCGCCTCAGTTGTGTCTCAGCCATCCACGGTGAATCAGGTACAGACCTCTGTAGGCCTCAAACTTGTTCAAGCAGCTGTAGGCCTCAAACCCATTTTAAACAGCAGCACAATTATAAAGAGAATTTTTTTTTGTTGGAATTGCTGATGAGTTGCAAAAGCTAAACATGAAGGTAACAATGGAATGTCTCAAGGATAAGTGGCTGTGCTGTTTTTGCTGATTTCTGTAAATTTCCACTAACTAATGTAAGACCATACTAACCTTATTGTTATCTTAAGTAAGTAATAAGAACTTCTGTTTTTGTCACCAAAGAGACCCTGACTATTGTTATAACCTTGTGATTTAACTACATGTCATGTAAACATGTCTCTGTTCTATTATAATTAAGAATGTAGCTGTTGATCAATTAGGTTAAAGAAATTTTAATTGTACCCACCTCCATACCTCAACCCCAATTTTTCTGTATAAAAATCTCTGAAATATGCCTACAGGCAGAGCACTTAACCTGATGGGGTTTTTCTCTCTGTCAATGTGCTCTCTGTACGGCCGTTTGAAATAAAGTGTCTTGCTGAAACCCAATACCTGTTTGCTCGTTGCTTCTACAGCGGTTACGGACGGAGTTCTCTCAATCTCTCCCGAGTTACCTCAGATTGTAAAA
Source organism: Pelusios castaneus (assembly GCA_007922175.1). Classification (NCBI taxonomy): domain Eukaryota; kingdom Metazoa; phylum Chordata; order Testudines; family Pelomedusidae; genus Pelusios; species Pelusios castaneus. The sequence goes on along the minus strand of ML685840.1, from coordinate 5,758,519 downwards.
TCTCTCTCTCTTTCTTCCAGAAATGCTTCTCTTCTCTTCCCTTTCCCCCCTTCCCTTCTTTCCTAAATGTCATTTACCCCGTTAAAAAAAAAAAAAAAAAAAAAAAAAAAAAAAAGAAGCTTCGGTCCGTGGCAATGCCAGGCTTTCCTGACTTCAAGTGCTGCAAGTCCTGTCAGGATGCAATACCGGTGTCCGACGGACATTCAATTTGTATTAAATGTCTAGGTGAGGGGCACATTTCTCAGAAGTGCCCCCACGGCCAGAATTTAAGTTCAAGACTTGCCGAGACTGGGACCTCCATTTGAAACTACTGATGATGGAGCGGTCCCTTTGCCCATCCTCAGACCTGGGGCAGTCTACTGCCGCTCAGGGCACTTCGGACAAACACTCAGCTTCCCCACACTCGGGGGTTTCTTGGGTAACTGGCTGTTGAGACTTTCCCACGTGCTCAGGGTTTAACTGATCGCCATATTTGGGGTCCGGAAGGAATTTTCCCCCAGGGCTGATTGGCCTGAGCTCTGGGGGTTTTTCACCTTCCTCTGTAGCACAGGGCATGGCTCACCTACCGGTGAATTCTCTGTATCTTAAAGTCCTTAAATCATGATTTAAGGAGGTAAATAACTCAGTCATAGGTTGGTGGCCTATTGCTGGAGTGGGTGGGTGAGGTCTTGAGGCCTGCATTTTGCAGGAGGTCAGACTAGATGATCGTACTGGTCCCTTCTGACCTTAAAGTCTATGAGTCTATGTTTTACATAAACAGACAGGGAGGAGTACATTCCAAATCCCTTTATACAGAATCTATCAAACTGTGGACATGGTATATAAACAACAATATGTCAGTTTCGGCCTCTTACCTTCCTGGCACTCAAAACACCGTAGCAGATTTCCCCAGCCTCTCATTTACAGAAAACCATGAGTGGGAGCTACACCCAAAACTCTTACGAAGTCTTTTCCACCAATGGGGCTATCCATCAGTAGATCTATTTGCAACATTAAGCAATTGAAATGCCCGAAATACTGCTCGCAAGCAGGAATCGGCAGGGGCTCACTAGGAGTTGCCTTTATCCTCCCATGGAAGGGAAAACTCCTATATGCCTTCCCGCCCATACCGATTCCCAGGACGTTGCACAAAATTCGACGGAAATCTGCAACAGTTATAATGATGGCCCTGGCATGGCCCAGACAACACTGGTACACCAGCCTAGTGGCAATGTCCGCCAGACCACCCATCATACTACCTCTGCTACATAACCTCCTCAAACAACTGAATGAGAGCAAAATCCATCTGGATCTCAAAAGACTCCATCTGACAACCTGGTTCCTTGTTGGTTCCACAACGAAGAGCTCCAATGCTCCGAGGCAGTCCAACATGTGCTCCTAAACAGTCAGAAACCCTCCACTTGTAAAATTTACCTGCAAAAATGGCAAAGATTCCAACGTTGGTGCCTCCAGAATAACATCCATCCAACGCTAGCTCCTGGGGCCGACATCTTGCAATATCTTCTACAATTAAAATAATCAAAACTATTCATTAATCCCTTAAAGTACACCTGGCAGCAACTACAGCATTTCACGAACATTCAGGATCTGAATCTCCGTTCTCTCACCCTATGATTAAAAGGTTCCTCAAGGGTATTCAGAATTTGTATCTGGAAATTTGACCTCCTACTCCATCCTGGGACCTGAAGTCCTGAAATCCCTAACTAGATCACCATCTGAGCTACTTGCAACTTGCTCCTTTACTCACCGCTCCATGAAAGTGGCCTTCCTAATTGCGATCACTTCTGCCTGTAGAGTAAATGAACTCGCAGCTCTGATGGTAATGCCACCCTACACTACATTTCATAAGGACAAGATATTATTGAAACTGCATCCAGCCTTCATTCCAAAAATTTCATCCCCGTTCCACCTGAATCAAACTATTCACTTAACTGTTTTTATGCTCAAACCTCACTCTAACCCGCCAGAGGCTCTTCTCCACACGCTGGACGTCTGCAGGGCCCTCGCCTTTTACCTGGAAAGGATAAAGACATTCAGGTCATCAAATAGATTCTTCGTAGCTATAGTAAACAAAAACAAGGGTCAGCCAATCTCTAAACAAATGCTCTCTAAGTGGATATCCAACTGCATCTATACAAACTACAGCATTGCTCAGGTAGTGCCACCAGAACACATACAATCCCATTCAACCAGAGCTGTAGCCACATCAACAGCCTTTCTCCATAACATTTCAGTCACAGACATATGCAGTGCAGCTACCTGGACCTCAATCCATACCTTTACCAAACACTATGCTATTGACCAAGCTTCCAGATTTGATGCTGTTGTTGGCCTATCTCTCCTCTTTTCTGTACACGGGCATGACTCCGAAGACTCTCCTCTGGTGTGATGACACGGCTTTGGAGTCACCCAAGGTGGAGCATCCATGGGGACACTTCTCGAAGGAGAAAGGAAGGTTATCCACCTTGTGCGGTAACTGGAGTTCTTTGAGATGACTGTCCCCGTGGATGCTCCACCACCTCCCTTCCTCCCCTCTCGTCTTTGGAGTATACATCCTTTGCTCCCTGGTTGAGAGACAACTGAGGGGGGTCAGGTCGCGTGTGCGCTGACAGGGAACCAGTGACAGCCTGTTGGCACTTGCGCGACCCTAGGGAGTATGGCTATGAGAGTTCTCTGATTCATGCTGTGTGGAAGCACCAGCACCCAAACCCAAGGTGGAGCATCCACGGGGACAGTCATCTCAAAGAACTCCAGTTACTGCACAAGGTGGGTAACCTTCCTTTTTTTGTAATAGGGATCTTTTGCCTTCTTCTCTGAGATAGGAGCTGAAGGAGAAGAGAACTCTGAAGAAATACTTAGGCTTCCAGAACTACATTTGAACTGGAAACCTGAAGTTTACCATCTTTCTCTTCTTGAACCCTGTTTTCAAGCTAGTCTTGTTTATATTTTTAACATTCTATTTTTTGTTTATTATGTCCTATGTAAGTGGATATAATAAAATTGGATTATTAGAAGTGTCTGCTGTATTGTTTACTAACAGACTTTTAACATCTAAAAATGCATCTGCCTGTTGCATGACATTTACCTTTTTTCTAGAAAAGGTAATGGTTCGGACCTTTCATCTTTAAGAACACTGGTAGTTTATTTATTCTGTTTATTTAGTACATCTCCCCTACCCATTAATTTAACTATGTCCCTTCTGTGTTTTAATCTCCCCATTTTCCTTTAGTTGAACCTTGCCCTTCTCCCAAGCACTGTCATACAAAGCCCTATTCAATGCGTCACCATCCTTCATCTTGGATTTCGCTGCTTAATACTTCCCCTTACTTACTCTCTTTGCTCCATCACCTATACCAATCTTTTAGTGCCGTCTGAATTTTCTTCGGCTTCCAACTTTCTGCCTTCTTCCATGTTGCTTGTCCTTGCCTGAGCCATCCCCAAATCCTAGGGGACTAGACCCCAGAGTTTGCTCTTTCAAATCCTCCTAAAGACTCTCTTCTTCCAGGAAGCACACACGGAACAAAGAAAAATATTCATGAGGGCTGTTAACTTTTCTTTGATGTGACTTTGTAAAGATAATTCCTTTGGCTGAATCTCTTGTTGGCTCATTCAGTGTCTGTGTTCCACACTGCAATCTCACTGAGGCAAAGATGTCAAAGATGTCCTGGTATCGGTGTCTTGTGCACAGCCAGGGATGTTGTCATGTAACTATAATATAATATTGCTTTAACTGCAAGAACTTTTTGTGGCATTACTTAGCCAAAGACAACAGAGGGTTTATTGAACTGAATTGTTAGAAGTAGATTCAGTTTCTAGCCATGTTCCCTCATTGTGGTGTTCAATGAACCATATGAAAAAGTGCGTGACAGAGGACCTGTTAAGCTTAATTATAAAAGCTGTTATATTGTCTCAACATCAAACCAGCCCCCCCCCCCGCGGGGGGGGAGCACAAATGACGGTGATAAAAAAACTTCCAGTGGGTTAGAAATAAGTGCATCATTCAGTGTATAACACATACTTCTCAAATAAGTGATTAAAGCTGATTTAAGCACCAAACGATATCCTAACACCCACAGGCCATATTCTGTCTCCCTCTCCATTCTGCTTTATGTCACTGCAATGAGATAAAGCAGCCTTAAAACTGACTAAACTTGCTTTCTAGGGATTCCCCTGCTCTGAGGGGGAATTCCAGTGTTGTGTAGCGAATTCTATGCCATGCCTCCCCTAACAGCCAACAGTGTTGGGGGATGCCTGAAGAAAAAAGGGGTGTGACTACAGAGCCATAACCTCCAAGTGACCTTCAGCTGTGGGAATGGCCTGGGGTATATGGATGTAAGCTAGAGCATCTGTCTTGCACAGAGACGTGGTTTACATCTACATTTGTGGCTTTCGCTTCATGGACATTTACCAGGAACAGAAAGAGACTGGTTTATACGATCTGGCTTTATGGACTTTGCAGCAGCTATCAAAGATTTAGAATGAGCCACTACTACATGGATGCAATGCAGTAGCTGATAACTGAGGGAAGATAGCAGAGTGAGCCTGGAGAGGATGATCAAATAATTTAATTGGAAATAAGTGTCTACACATCTAGATCATGATGATAAATAAAAAAAGGAGAGCATATCGTATCAGCATTCTTTCTTCCCTCCCATCCATAATTTCTCCTACTTCAACTTGATGTAACAACACTCTGAAAAGTGACCCACTATGACATTCCATTATTTTAGTCTCTTTATTTCTATATATAATGTTTTCAGTTTACAAATTAAAAGGTTTTTTCAAAGTGCCCTCTTTATAAACTGTCTGCAATACTTTCCTTCTCCTGCATCTTCATCAATCATAAAAGCTCACTAAGCTAAATTAAGCTAAGTAAAATTTAATAATACATTATTTTGAGGCTGTTCAAAAGGGAATAAAATCTAGTTTGCTCACTCTTAGATGTGCAAGGTTTTTGTGTGGCTTCCAGAACTAAAAAGCAGTGAAATTTATTTTATAACTAAAGTATGCAGCTAAAACTCTGGATACCAAAAGGAATAGATTCACAGAGTAAGCAGGTATGATTTATAGAGAAACTTTCAGAGTAGAACTGCACTTTAAGATGGGAAGATTTCCACAAAAAGCACCCCACCCACATTTTTTCTAGACAATAGTCCATACCTTTAGCAAATACAGAATTGCCAGCTTCATGCCTTAAAAATCATGAGTTGGCATACCAGAAAATTATAAAATTGGCTTAAAAATTATGATACTTAAAAAAAAAAAAAATCTTTTAAAATTTGCCTTCTGATTTTTGACTTTTTAGGGTCCATGTATTCAAGCCTTTCTGAACACTTTTAAATTTTGTTAAATGAAAGTTGAGATTTTAACCTGTTACTTGTTAGCTCTGTGTTCTTGGGAAACCAGGATACAGTATCCAGTCTCTGTGAATCACCCCCATGCTCACCTCCAGCCTCTGTTTGAACCAGAAATAAAAAACAATGAAAAAGCAGTGGGAGACACACCAAAACCCCTTTGAACAAGGGTGATGGAATTAGGACAACTCCCCTAGCCTCATCTGCATCGAAGATTTGAGCCATGAGCACACTGAATGGACAGCAGAAAACATCATTTGCATCAAGGATGGAGAACCAAGGCAGGAACTACACAGAACTCTGGGACTGGCAAAGCAGGGAAGCACTGCATGATGGGGGATCTCTGCTCTTGAGGCTAATGAATTCATGTCTGCACACACTCAGCTCAGCAGTTAAAAGACCAATTCTAGTCATAGATCCTTTATTTATATTCAAAAGACTGAATCTGTCTGATTACATTGTGAGCTGCCTTGAAGGAATGCCACCCATAGCCAGGAGTGATCAGTTCCTATTGTCCACCTAAACAAAACAACTCTGGTAGACTCCCTTAAGTCATTATTTACCCTAAAACAACCCCAGTGTTCTGACTTGAACCATTGTTTCTTCCCTACAAAAACCCCAACCCAAGTTCAGAATTCTGATTCTGATGCCTGTATCGAAAGCTGCATCATTTCCACAGGAAAGTCACCTTTTCCTGACCATGGTGGTGGGTTCTGCCTGTCTTCAGCACTCTGGACCCTAAGCTGAACAGCCTTTTGCCTGGAAACCTTTGAGCTGCACTGAGTGGTGAGACACACACCCCACCTTCTTTCTCTCTTTTTCTCTTATTCCAAATATAACTCTGCAAAGATCAGATTTACAATCAACTTTGGCTAGATTTCACCACTACAACAATTGAAACTGGGTAATATTATAACTGATTGTTTTTCTCTCTTTGTATGGTTGGGTATTTTTCTTCCCTTTTATTATTATTATTATTATTATTATTTTATTTTATTTTATTTTATTTTATTATAAGCTTTATGTACCTGGCAATAATTTAATTTTTGTAATCAAGCTAGTTGCCAGACTCTCTCCAAACTTCATTTACTCCTTTGTGTTTTCGGATTCCCTATATTACTCTGCAGCAACACTTCTTTTACCCAGCTAAAGAGCCCTGTAATGCCCACAAATCCTGTAAGGTTTGCTCATTAAGTGGGTTACCAATGTGCTGAACCTGTGGCATATAGGGGTGAGAACTGAAAGTGCTGTTTTGACCCAGCCTGTGGAGTCCAGGGACATATAAGGAGTCAGCTGAGAGTGCTTGAGAGATCCTGTTTGCTCAGACTCACTTTGTTAATTGGTGAATGTATATATGTTGTTGGTTAGTAGAATCTGGGGTTGGAGGAACCCTGTCCTGGGAAATTTAGGTCCTGCAAGGGTAGCTCCTTTGGGGGGTGACTTGCAGAAGGGAGATGTGAGCTCCATGTAGAAACACAAGTGACACAAGCAGTACATTAATAGGATTACAAACTCCCCACCAAAGGAAAGTAACCCTAATGAATGAGCATACCCCAAGTTAATGAACAAATTTGCTAACACATTTACCTAATACCTTGACTCCAGGAGCTTGGGTAATAGGAAAGCTCAAAAACAATATTCACAAAATCATGGAAGTTGGCAGTGAAAAACTCCTTTGATAACATCAGCTGTAGTATGAAGGTGGTGATGTCTTTCTGGAAAGGAAGGGGGAGAGATAGAAAAAAAAATATTTTCTAAAAAAATGCAGAAAGAGACACTACTTAAATTTATGTAGCACTTTGTTGGTACCCTGATGCATGGGGGAAAAGAAAAGTTACAATTCTAAGTAAATATATTAGAACAGCATCTTTGAGAGAGAATGTTGGTAAATTTGAAAGGCTATGTCATTTGTTCAAGATTAGCTGGTTCAGGAGACAGATACAGTATGAGCACGTGGCGTAAGCGGAGTTTGACATAGAAATAAGAAGTGCAGAAAGAGAAAGGTGGTATGTATGTAGGGTGACTTTCATGTGTCCATATGAAGAGGAAAGGAGTGAGGAGTCTGTGTGTGAATCAACTGGGAAGCTTCTGGAAGCAGTGTGAGGTCATAATAAAGGATAGTTACAGTTGTCAAAGGAGATTCTTGGAGATTGACAGCAGCATTCTAAATTCCAGGCAGGAGAGAGAAAAGAGGAACCTCACCCCTCATTCTTGAAGTAAAGTGTTTATAATTCTGGAATACAGACTGAAGATGTCAAATGGAAAAGCTGGGTTTAGGAAGCTTGCCAGAGCCAGGACACTCTAATACCCTAGGCTGCTTTACAAGCATGTGAAATGATGCAGCTACATGGTATAAATCAATTAGCAAGAACCTAAGCATTGTGAGGGTAAGTGGGAGGGCCAGTCATAAACTAAACTAAACATAAACTGGAGGCCAACCACCTCTAGGCAAGTAATGATGCAGTAATGATACCGAGGCATTCATAGATTTAGGAGTTCAAGATCAGAAAGGACCATTAGATCATCTAGTTTGACCTCCTGTGTACCATAGTAATCCATTAAATTTCACCAAGTTACTTCTGTATTGGGCACAATAACTTGATTTGAGCATATCTTTCAGAATCGCATCCAGTTGTGATCTGAAGACAGAGACAGAGAATCCACAATTTCCCTTGGTAGTTTGTTCCAGTGGTTAATCACTTGGATTTGTTTTAAAAAAGAAACTGTGTCTAATTTCTAATTTGTCTGGCTTTGGCTTCCAGCTATCGGCTCTTATTATTACGCATTTCTCTCTTTATTACTTGGTATTTTCTTCCCATGAAGGTAATTATACACTGTAATCTAGATTCTTCTCAGTCTTCTTTTTGATAAGCTTAAACAGATTAATTTCTTTAAATCTCTCCACCTCCAGCCCTTGAATACATTTTTGTGGGTCTTTTCTTTATCCTCTCCAATATGTTAATATCCTTTTAAAAATGTGAACACCAGAATTGAATGTGGTATTGGTCTCACTAGTGCTGTATATAAAGGTAAAATCACTTCCCTACATACTCACTGCTTTCTCTGACTTATACACCCCAAGATAGTGTTAGTCTTTTTTTGCCACAGCATCATACTAGGTGCTCTTGTTGATACTCTTGGGGGAATTCTGCACCACTACACATGTGCAAAATTAATGTCTCCCTGCAGAATTTATTTTTCTCCCCAGAATATAGATTTGGCTGGAGAGGCACTGCAGTTACACCTTTCTCCCACGAGGGGATGCTGTGGCACTGAAAGAGAGGGCTGCCAGCCAGTGGAGAGGCTGCTTTTCTCAGAGTGGGACTGGGCAAAGAGACATAGGATAGAGACAGCAGGGCACATGGTTGCTGGGGGGGGGGGGGGGGGAGATCATAAACCACGATTCAGAAAGACAAGTGAGGGGAAAGATGGAGATGTGGGCTCACAGCTAGTGGAATGACAGCATTGAGCATGGGACTGAATGGGAGGGGGCAGGGCCACATGTGGGCGGGGGGGGGGGGAAAGGGGGTGCAGGGACAGGGGCTAGGGGGTGTGGTTACACAGGACACTGGGGGAAGAGAGGTTCAGGGATGAATAGGGAGGGGGAAGGAGACAGCAGGGACACATGGAGATAGGGAGGGGTAGTAGGGATGTATGGGTCATGAGGATGTGGGGTACATGGGGACTGGGTCAGATGTGCCTGAATGAATGGGAAAGACTAGGGGTCAGCTAGGGTTTACATGGGGGAAATTCCCAATTCCCTAACACTCCCCCCCCCCCGCCTAATCCCGCTCAAAATACTTTGTTTCATGCTTCTTCCACCCAGACCCACCAACCCTCCAAATTCACTTCCAGAATCCTTCCCTCTCCCTCGGCTTCTCTGTTACCCATGACTCCCCGAAGCCTTTGCGCTGCTTCTGAGGAATGATCAAGATACGTTTCTGTATTGTACTTCAGATAAATTACTCAAAGTTCTATATTAATATGCCTAGTAAGGAATCTATTTCTCAAAAACACATTTCCTTAGTCTGTGTGTGTGTTGTAGACATACTTGTGGACAGGTATTTTGAAATAAATTACCAAAATAATTAAAATGGGAGTGATTATATTCTGTTATTTTGACAAATAAAATGTGCAGAATTTTGCCAAATTTTAAAATATTGTGTGCAGGATTTTTAATTTTTTGTCACAGAAATCCCCAGATCTCGGTTGGATTATTTTGTCTGTCGTCCTTTTGAGACAGTGTTTTACAGGATATAGCCCCCCATTTTGTAAGAATAACCCGCATTGCTTGTTCTTAGATCTATAATTTGTATTTGGCTATATTACTGCATATTTTATTTGACTAGGCCTAGTTTTTCAAGTGATTTCAATGATTGCTCTATATGGCTGCCCAGTCCTCCGCCTTATTTAGAACTGTATGAATCTTTGTCATTGCAGTGATTTTACATTTCATTTTAGATCATTGATTAAAACATTGGATAGCATTGGGCCTAGTACTGATTCCTGTGAAATTCCACAGGAAACTCCTCTATTCAATGATGATTCCCCATGACAACTGTTTTTGAGATCTGTGAATTAGCCAGTTCTGAATCAATTTAACATGTGCTTTGTTGAAATTGCATAGTGGTAATTTTTTAATGAGACTATTTTGTGGTACTAAGTCAAATGACTTTACAAAGAATGGAATCAGATTTGTATGACAAGACCAATTTTCCATTAAACCAATGTGATGTTTTTAAAGAATTAAAAGACAGGAATATAATTATCAATTGAATCCTGTTATCCGCATTTCCATTATTTTGCCTGAGATTTATGTTAGGTTAACCATCCTATAGTTAGCTTGGGCAACTTGCTTGCTCTTTAGCTTATTGGATATTGTGGGAAATTTTGATGTCTGTGTGTTATTTTTTTAAAGTAAGACACTTTGAAGGGATGTTAGGGCCAGGAACCTTTGAAACTTCTCAAGCCACATATATCTATCTGCAAACCAGCAGCCAGCCTTCATTCCAAAAGTTCAGTCTACATACACTGTAGGCAGTACTGGACATTCTGAAAGACGTTTGTCCCAAGAACTGTGAATTTGTCTCCTGCTCTTTCTGATTAAGAGATTCATGAGCAACTAGTGACTGAAATAGCCAGTGTCTCATTCAGTGAATTAATCTTCCCTCTCTCCTTCAAACACACTACAGTCTAACCAACAGTGAAGAAAGTCCATCAGATTCTTTGATGGCTTAGTTGTTTACAGCCAACTATGAATCCTTTAATTTCTGAATAAATTCATAGACAAGTTAGCCAACGGCCACTTTCAGGCACATCAAACCACAGCCAGTATCTTGGATGCCATACAGTCTTGATTCAGACTAGGACTCGGAACTGAATCAGCATTAGCAGCACAAATGGAAGATTTCTTGCTGTCAGTGGATGAAGGCAGATGAGCATTCTCATTCTTTCAGACTTCTCTACAGAATTTGACATAGATGATCATGAACTGTTGATGATTAGCCTACAGAGGTGGCTAGGGTCCTTTTCCCTTCCTTTTTTTTTGCTTGCAAAACTCTGTAAGATTTAAAACCCATAGACCTGTTACATAAGTTTCTTGTGCAATAAGTAATGAGAGGCAGTTCATTACTAGAGGAGAGTTACTTTTTAGCTGCTGAATAATATGACTAACCACTGCTGACAGTCATTGGAAGGCAGAGTACTTCACTGTCTGGAATGAGATTTCTGACATAATGCTGTGATTAAAAGAACAAGCAATTAAAACATAAGTTTCAGAAAGGAGAAAGCTCTGGCTGTATGATATTCTCTACCATTTTTATTAAGGGTATCCATGGATAACTGGGTTGGTGTTCACTGCACACATGCAGTCCATTTAATTAGATAGATGTCACAGCTTACTTATGACAAATGTAGAACACCACCAGTGTACATTAGAGTTGAGCAATTTTAGTAAAATGGACACAATATTCAGTTTACCTGTGAGTTGGCTTGTGTTGTCGATGACTAGAATTGGCTTGTGTTGTATATGATACAAATCTCAGGGCTTGTCCACATGGCAACTTAGTGTGTGTTAAGCCAGGTATGAATGTGCAGTTCATTAGCTAACCAAGTACTAAGTTGCTGTGTGGACTCTGTTACTGCAGAATGAATTTTGTGCAAGAGCAATGACTGATTAATATCCCTCTACTCTGCTGTTTTATGATAGCTACCCACAAGCATTTAACATCTTTGCCTTTGGCTCTAGCCAGCGCTGGATTTAGGCACAAGCCAAGTAAGCCATGGTTTAGGGCCTCACATTATGAGGAGCCTCTAAATAATCAGAGATAGCCAAGAAGATTTATTATAATTGAAATCAATAATGTAAATAAGGCTTTTTGCAAGACGTATGTTTTAGTTGTCTTTTGTTGCATCTTTGCCTATGTATAATAGGCAAATATAACATTTTATCGATTATTTTTTCATTACCCTTTATGTTATAATGTAATACACTTCTTTCTCTACTTTTTATAGTATGGGGCCTCTGAATCTTGACATAGCTTAGGGCCTCAGCATGTCTTAATCTGGCCCTGGGTCTAGCAGTGCTGAATTCTATTTCAGCATGGAAGGTAACCACTTTGTACTGAAAGGAACAGAAACTGCTCTCCTCCCCTCTAGATCTTCTGTGGCTTGATTCTTGTCATCTTCGACTCACAGGTAGAAAGATCTCTCTGACATTCTGCTCTGGCACATTGATAATTGGGTCTGATCAGAAAATTTCAAATATTATCAATGAAAGGTAGATAAACTGTTCAGTGAAACTTTTCACTGAAGACTTTCTATTTTTTGACCAACTCTGTTGCTAATTTTCCTGTCTATGTTACAGGCGTAGTGTGTTTCTGTGCATCCTGAGCAAATCCCTGTGACAGGCTTATATGGCAGTTCAAGTCCTAGCTTCGTCCATGATGACTTTCCCAATATGGAAACAAGCCTTCATGGATCTAAACTAATCACACTTCCACACCTCAAAAATGTCTCACTTGTCTCTTATTGTTCCTGTTCTTCAGGACACAGACTTTTTGGAATTGTCTTTATTAGAATTGGGAGGGTCTCCTTTTTCTTTGTGGCTTGTGTCCCCTATTTTTCAGTTTTCTGTCACTCTCCTTTTGTTACAGAAGTTGGCTGGAAGTTGACTGCTGCTCTCATGGTCTATTGAAGTCTCTTCCCCTTTCCATTGAGAAGATGAGGAGTTGGGAGCCCCAGTCCCGTCTTCTGTCCCTTCTCTTACCTGGACTCCCTCAGAGATGAGCTTCAGGACATCTTTTGAAAGGAGGTTTTATTTTTTTAAAAAAATCATGGGGTCTTAGCACCAAGTTTCCTAGCACCTCCATTGTGAATAGGGTCTTTCAAATCTGCATGCAAAATACATGGCATTTCCATTTATAGTGGGAGCATAACTATTTGTTCTGTGCTTCCAGAAGCCTCCTTTCTCTACTAGAGGGGAAGGTCTTTTGTGGTACTTATTAAAGGCTGTCTTGCTGATTAAAGTTGCTTTTTCTTAAAGACCTCATTACATATGCTCATATTTCAAAAACTGTAGTTCCACATACACTATTGAGTGTCTGAGTGGGAAGAAAATTAAATCATTCAGAAAAGAGATAATTGCAAGTACAAATTACAGCTGGATGTAGAGGTAGGAAGCCAGAGTTAATTATTTCTATTTATTGACTAAAAAGTGTGAAAGAAATAAATATATAACACGGCTGATATTGCTTCATTAACCTCCTCTGGAGTCTGTTGGTTAGATCCTTAACTAGTGCAAACTAAAACTGTATGAGGATCTGGCCCTATATGTTTTTATGCAATATTAGTTCACCAGATACCTGATAAAAAGTGAAATGTTTTCCTACGTACATGTGCTCACTACTTTATAATACCAAAGGGGTAGCCGTGTTAGTCTATTGTAGAAAGACAACAGAGTCTTGTGGCACTTTTAAAGACTAACAGATTTATTAATCGCATGAGCTTTCGTGGGAGAAAATCCCACTTCGTCAGACGCACCAGGTATATTCATTCCAGAGAGGAACCTGAACAGAATTCAAATTGCAGTGTGCACATGTTTTAGATTAGAGTAGGGTGATCAGGTAACAAGTGTGAAAAATCAGGATCGGGTTGCAGAGTAAGAGGTGCCTGTATAAGACAGATCCCTGAATGTCATGACTGTCCCTATAAAATTGGGACATCTGATCACCCTAGATAAGCGAGTAGCGTTCTTTGCGAGGAAGTAAGAAAACTTCTAGTCTGATTAATGGCTTTTGAAAATTTCTATTACATTTATTTAAATTACTTATAAAAACAAATATTTCCATTGAGACAGTGTTTCAGATTCAAGCCTATGATGTTAGGCCACATCATTACCTCATGATTATCGCTTCTCTCATCTTTCATGAAGATAAAAGTAATAAAATAAAGCCAGTATATGTAGGTCTTGACTATATCCTTCTGAAAGGAATGTTTGTTCAGATACCATACATTTTTATACCTTATGCTACCAGGTGATCTAGTGTCTTTCTGCCAATGGGTCCTAAGATATTGACAATTCTCCTGGTCACATCTATCTGAGTTCATTTCTTCTCACAAAAACAGTGGAAAAAAAATCAGATTCATTTAGAGTTCTTGATTCAGCTGTGTCTTGGTTCTGTATTTAACTTCCTTACTCTTGTTTTGCTTTCTTTGTTTGATTTGTTTTGTTTGGCCTCATATGATTTAATTCTAATGAGGGTGGTTTATTGAGAGTGATATTCTAACTGCTTTTACTATGGTAGGCAGTATTTTAGTAGGGCGGGGCTTTAAAAATTGTTCTTTGTATGTACTCCCTTTACATAGTAGAGAAAAAATGGTCTAAAACTTTATGAATTTGGATTCAGCTCTTTCACCACATTCTCCCTTATGAAGTTGGGGATTACACGATTGTAGATGGGTATAGGACTCAAACTTAAAACTATCACATAGAGCCTAAGAAAAATGCTAACCTTCTCTTGTGAAAGGCAAGTTCCTTTACACTGTTCCCCGAGCTTCCCTTCGCCTGGTAGCAAGGCTTACTGAAGTGTTGTATGCTTTCCTGTTCTTCCTGCTACGTGGATATCCACTGTATTGCTAGAGGAGCAAGCTGTGTAGATCAGCTACTTGGCAGACTCCATCCTCTCCAGCTTGACCAGTTCCAACCATGTATTGTTAGTGTGGAAGGGGATTTGTTTGAGCAGTCAGAGAAAATGGATGACAAGCTGTCATTCTTCCTGTTTCCTTGGTTCCCTTTCTCTGAATTAAATCTGCTTCCTGCTGAGATTTCCTCACTTTGACTTCGCATTTGGAGGAGGGTGGGGATCATAGGATCCCTAGGCAAAATAAATAAATAAGTTCTGAACTTTTTCTTTATGCTTTAGTCAGAAGTCTATCTATTCTTGAGTATCTCTGCTGGACTCAAAATCCAAATGGATGTTTTTAAAAAAGATTTAAAGAATGGAATTAATTGTCCTTTGATTTTTTTCATCATAAATGTAAATGTAAGTGTAATAATGGGACTGTGATGGAATTTTGCATGCAGGAAGTCCATAGGTTAAACTATTGTGTAGCCTGTGATAAGATGAGAGTGAAAGCACTAGTCACTAATAAAAGGTTCTTTATTCAGGCAACTATGGAAGATTATTAATAACTTTGAGATTGGTGGGCATGCATACAAACATGAAGATTTTATTTAATACTCAAATACAAGCTAATAAATATAATAGCAATCATAGAAAAATATAATAAAGCAATTTCCAGAGGGTTAGCCATGTTAGTCTAGTTCTGCAAAACAAGGAGTCTTGTGACACTTTTAAAGACCAACACATTTATTTATCACATGAGCTTTTGTGGCAGAGCTCCCACTTGGTCAGATGCTTGAAAATGATTTCACTTACTTCATTGCATTTATCTTTTCTCCATATACTTTTTTGTTTCCATTTTCAAGCATCTGACAAAGTGGTATCTCTCCCACAAAAGCTCATGTGATAAATAAATGTTAGTCTTTAAAAGGGCCACAAGACTCCTTTTTTAAAAAATATTGTTATAAAGCAAAATAAACATAGGAAAACAGCCCCCTACATTGTGCATGCTCACAACCATATAGAGACCCTCAGGAGTGAAGATGAGAAGAAAAGTAGAGCGGAAAGCACCATAAATGGGCTTTACAGTACTAAGGCTTCTGACATTGTCATCCTTGATACCTCAACAAATTAATCAAACAACTTATTTTATACCACTTTTGCCTGAACATCCTTATATATCTGGACACCATATTTTGATTATCTTCTGGCCTTTAATCCATGTATGGCTGTTGACATGAGTCATGTGCATGAATAACTTTCTCAATATTTCTTCTATATCTAGATGGTTAACCTCATCATAATTATGCATACTAAATATCACACAAATTTATTTCATGCTTCTGCAATGTTCTTGTTAATTATAAACTATACATTGCAAAAACTATCAACCTAATAAACTTAGGGTCAAATATTTACGCTAGTTCATGCTTCCTTACAGGTCTTGTTAGACCTCATGTTAATGGCTACACCTTACTAGAACTTAATAAAGCTAATTGCAAAGCCTTTTTTATTTACCTCTTGTTCTTGTGTTCCCCTTCTTGTATTATAACATTTCTTAAACATCTTAATTTATTTTAACATGTAGATGACTGTCTAATCTCAGATATGGCTCTCCCATGATCAGGTCAGAGTTCAAAGGAGATACAATAAAAGACCTATCTGTCAAATGAGATATAAAACTGAAATCCTGACTACTTCCAGTGATTAAAGATCTTATGACATATCTATAGCTATTAAAGACCATTAGTTCATTCTCACCTCTGTTATTTCTGGCCTAACCAGTTATTTCCATGTTCTTTGTGGTGTATTTAAGTTTATACAGGGCATGAATTTAAGTAGCCCCTTACCTAACCGCATCCCCACTTATCTATGCTAAAGGTTATAAGCATATCTGTACTTGGTTTTAGTTTGATCATCATTTAATGAAAGTAAAGGTCCTAAATATATATATGCTAACTTGCCTTAGCTCATCATACAGAATGTAGCCTGTGCACTTCTTGCGTTACAACCAAAAATACTTTGATACAAATGTATCAACCAATTATAGTAAAACGAACCATTAAATCCGTAAAGATATATATATATATATATATATATATATATATATATGCAAGCAGGCTAACCCTATGGGCCGCAACACTGTTTTTGAGGCAGAACATGCCAAGTTACGTGCTTATATAAGACACCCTTAACACACTGTCACTCTGTGAAGACGTCTAGTGGCTAGAGACTATGGATTCAGGGTGTTGATTCTATGGCCTCTCTGCTAACAGATGTGGGTTTACAGCTCAAGTGATTCAGGCTAATGACGCCAGGTCTCAAGTTTGTTCCCTGCAGGAAACCTAAACAGATACACTGTTGTACTTGGTTATGAAGTCTATAACCAGTAGGCCAATCTTTGCTCTCAGGACTAGGAAAAGAAACTTGATTTCAAACAAATAGTTCTCCCCCTTCAACAAAATATTCTTAATTTACTAGTTGCTGCCATAACTGATAGTGAGAGGTCTGTTCATCTGAAGGTTACAGGTCCCAACCTGCTTATGTCTGTGTTGGGGGAGAAAATACACGTTAGTGCAAGCATGCTGGAATAATTGTCATTGCTGGATTGATCTATGATGCACAACATTGCATTTAGGAGTGAATTTGAGTGTTGTTGTACTGTTTGTTTTGCTATTGCATTTTTAGTGTTTGTATTTTGGTTAACGAGAGCTGTCTTACAAGAACACATGTATTTATTGTAGCTTGTGTTTAGGACAGAGCAGCATGTGGGAAATTTTGTCTGTGTATGTCCAGAAAGTGGAAGATCATGCCTGTGTAAGCTCTGGAAAGGACAAAACTTAATTTAAATAAACTTGTCTTTCCAATAAGCAAGCATTGTTCTCAAAGCTATAACAGTCTCACTTCTTGTGGGACTGGATGTTTCAAGACATTGTGGGTGAGCTATAGTGCATGTCACTTACAGGTAACTACTGGTTTGTATCCAGCCTAGCTCAGGAGAGATTCAGAGCTGTTCTTTTCTTATGGATGTTGGGTAAGTCTCTGTGTGTTTGGTTTGTCCCAGTTCTGGCTTTCATATCATAAACTCACCGCTGAGCGTGCACTAGATTTAAGCTCTTTTGGGGCACGATCTGCCATACTCTGTGTTTGTATAGTGCCTAGGGGCATGATTGAGCCCTGATGTCAATTGATTCCTAACAAAATCACATTACTTGTGATAACTTTTCAGAATTAGCAACTCTGTTATCACACACTCTGGGAGTGGGCAGAGAGAGTTCAAAATTAGAAGACAATCCAAAACACATCATTTAATATTTTTTTTAAAAAAATGCATGATGGGAGGGTGTTTGACTCATGATTTTTGAACTTTTGGGATTGGCAATAATGAAATACATATTAAAAACTGTAGTTTAGGAAAATAAGCCTATTCGCATTTTGCACTTGCTTACAAATTAGCTATAAATTAGCTGTTATGCCTGTTGTAACATATTAAACATCTAAAATTAGCTATAAAACTAAGATAGGAGTTGAAATATATGTATTGGGGCTTACAGGTTTTTTAAATTGGAGAGTTACCTTCTGCTTTATTTATATAAACAAAGCTAATACGAGTTCATTTTTATTCAAGGATCCTTTTATCTACCTGATTACATAGTTAAGGGTAAAGTTGTATAGTTTTCTGACTCCCATGCCTGTTTAATAAAACACAAACAGTGCAGTCATGTTGTGCTAGTGTGGAGCAGAATAAAGAACACCATATGAATCACAGCCACTGTGTCTTAAAATGATTGCCTGCTAACTCTTGAGCCACTTGTTAAAGCACAAATTCAGATATGTAATCTTTAAAAATATTTTCTCATCTTTAAAAACCTTACACACTGCTTGTTTATGAAATGAGGAATTAGAGAATGTTGGTTTTGTGAAGCTCCCAATTTAGCAACAACAAACAACTGGAGCTGTAATTTTTTAAATCTTATTTGACATTGTCTTTCAGAGCTTATTCTTAATTAAAATGGTTTGCACTTAGTGTGGCTGCTTTCATCCAAGGATCCTGCACTCCTTGTGAAACAAGTATAAGTATTCTCATTTTGGGTAAAGTGAGTCTTAAAGAGAATTAGGGATGGGAATTTCAAAAATTCCTTATGGAGTTAAAATAGTTAGACACCCAACTCCACTAGGAGTTGGCTGTACAACTTCCCTAGGAACTTCTGAAGATATCACTCTGAGGCTATATTTATACTTTGAGCTAGTGGGGACTGGAGAGCTAGAGCATGGTGAGAGATGTTGACACTATGGTTGGTGTGATGATGAACTATTGGGATATGAAAGGGTGAATGCTTGGACTGTGCTGGGAAGTTTTGGGTTATGGTTATGGGGCCTTTGTAATAAATAGCCCTTTGCAGAGTTAATTTATATGTGAAAAGCTTTCATGGAGTTACTGGGAACACCCGAAGCAAATGGAAATTGAGGCAGGTGTGCTGGTTGTGAAACAGCCTGGAATGGGCAGGCACCGTAGGAAGGGGCCTTCTTGTCACACAATGTGGAGATGCTGGCAGGTGATCAGCCACTGGGTAGAGGGGAACTACAAGTGCCTTGAAGGGGGAAATCAAAGCAGGCAGCTGCTTTCAGAGCTACCTTGAGGCCATAAAGGGGCACATTGGAGGTGGTTGCTCTTTGACATGGACCAATGTGGAGCATGGAGCAATTTATGGCTTGCTATAAATCACATACATGATCTGGTCATAAGGGAGGATGAGTCATCTGTGGGACACCTGCACTACCCTTTGCTCCACTTCAACTGTACTGTCAGGTGTAGGTTAAATAGTTATCCTAGTGCAGGGGTTGGCAACCCAAAAGATAAGAAGAGCCATTAAAAAAAATTCCTTCAATTATCAGGTATTTTGAGCGCCACAATGGGTGTAACCTTCTGGTTGGGGGAACTGGGCCAGGGTGCCTGTTGCAGGGTTCCCTGGTGGGCAGGGGAGGCCTGGAACCAGGAGTAGGCCCCCCACAGGGTCCCCTGGTAGTAGCAGGGAGCCCAGAGCCTGGTGCGGGAAGCTCACAGGGTCCTACAGTAGAAGGGGGAGGGAGCCGCAAGGGGGCAGCCAAGGAGCCATAGGTGGCTCTGGAGCCGCAAGTTGCAGACCCCTGTTCTAGCGGCTAAATCATGTTCAAAGAAGGTTAACAGGTGTCTGGGAGTCAACATTTATTTTGTTATTTATGCCTCCCTTTCCTATTGCAGACAACTTGATTCATAGCGAGACACACTTGTGTATGCAGGGGAAGGAGGACCATGTGAAAGTGAGAAGAAAGAAAGAAAGAAAGGCAGCATGTGGAGGAAAAGTAGATTCAGAGCTAGAGGAAAGATCTGGTTCTGTTATCAAAGTGTTCAGCACTACAGGAGTGCTGAAATTCTTTGATCTTCCTCCTACAATGCCCATCATACCACTGAACTAATGCATCTAAACTAAAGGGTTAAAGCCAGAACTAGAGATCTAAAACATTGCATAAATTGGCTTTCAATGATAAAAACAAGGACACTGCTCCCAGAAGTGAGTTCTTAGAAAATTCTCAGTGTGAAGTGAACCAAAACTTGTAGGTGTTTAAAAATAAATTACTTCCGCATTGAGTTGATGCCATTATTGTGGCAGATGACCTGAATTGTTTTGTGGGGAAGGAAACACCCTTCCCTTGAGAAAAAGTCACAGCTGCTTATCTTGGCTGTGCACTAACAATCTGTGTGCAAACCAAAAATACATTAAAAAAAATTTGGTGAGTTCACAGAGGAAACATCATTCTCTTTATGTAGAGTAACACTGAAATAAATCAGACATTTTTTCTTTTGCTTCTAGGGTGTATTTAATGATATGATGGATGCTAAAAATAACAGTTATGAGTTCGCCGTGGTTATTAATAGGTTTCCTGTTAGTACAAGAAAATGTATCGAAACACAGATGACAGACATGCTGCAAATTACTGAATGTAAAATAATAATATTAAAAAAGTGACCATCTCAACTACGCTTTAATGAATTTCTTTTAAAAGGGTACTGCCATGGCCATAGACCAGGGTCTCAAACACACGGGGCTGCATGTGGTCCGCGGAGTTGTTTCCTGCGGCCCGCAATGACACCTGAAATTTGTAAAATAATACTATATTACTCTTCATTTTTTCATTTTTGACTATACTTTTGTATCGTTATATGAAAAGGTTTCAGTGACGTGACCCACGGGGCAATAACCTAGTCCTCATGTGGCCCTTGATGTGATTTGAGATCTCTGCCATAGACCTAACTGTTAGGGGAAAAAAAGCACATCTGTTTAATTTCTGTAGTGATTTCTTTTTAATTCTTTTGCTCCTATGCTTTAATAATGGGGGGGGGGGGGGGGGGAGAGGGACTGGTGTTGATATTTTCTGCATCTTCTGTTTACAGTTGTAATTGATCATGCAATAAATTTTTTTTTTTTTTAGTTTTACACATAATCTTATATGTTTTGAAAAGGAAAACATACCAGAATTTAACAGTTTCTCACATCACTGAAGAAGTACTCAAGTGTGAAAATTATATTCATGAACCTTGTGACATGCATGCAGTAGGTCAGGGGTGGGCAAACTTTTTGGCCTGAGGGCCAGATCTGAAATTGAAATTCTATGGTGGGCCATACAGAGGGGGTGGGAGAAGGGAGGGCTGTGTGGGAGGAGTGGCTGCCGCATGGTGCTGCTTGGGGCTGGGAGCGCTCCAGTCAGGGTGCTGTTGGGCCCATGTGGAGAGGGGCAAGGGCTGGGTGGGGGCCTGGGGGGAGTGGCCACTATGCTCCAGCCAGGCCCAACTGGAGGGCCTGATGGAAAGCTCAGATGGGCCGTATGTAGCTCGTGGGCTGTGGTTTGCCCATCCCTGCACTAGATGATATGGGAATATCATTTCTAATGTTAAACTAACGCTGCATTTTGGAGTGAGCACACCAATGTAACATCTAAATAGAGCTCTTCCATCTGAGGAATTGTTTTATAGGTGGGTATTATCAACAGTTTTTAAAAGGGGAAATCAATGCACAAGGAATTTGATTTGTCCAAGATCGCACAGTAAGTCCATGATAGAGACGAGAGCAGAATTTAGATCTCTTGACTACCAGGTTTCTGTTCCTAACCACTAGTCAGTGCTGCCTCCCTAATGTTTCTGTCAGATTTTTTTCTACCTATTTTAAGGCAAAGATCAGCTGAATTTGAAGACATCGCTATGGAAACCACACATCTTTTAATTTATTCCCTCAGATTTTAATACAATTTAGATATATGAAATGGAGCTTTCTGAGATACAGTTGAGATTATTAATTTATTACTAGAAAAATTCAGTCTTGATTATAGATTCGAGAGATTCTTATTTTCTGATTATAAAGGTTGTAAATATTAAGCCCCTGAAGTATGTAACGGTAAACGACAGTCCTTAAATAATGTCAGTTCACTGTATCTTGACTTCACAAGAAGATTTATCCAAGCACTAATATTATTTATCAATGCGCAATTGAATGATTTTAGCAACTAAAGTGCAGTTGAAATATTGCTTTGGACAACCCAATGGTTGAGGTATACATGCAGAGTATCCATGACACTATAAGAAATGTTAATATAACAGTTCTTTCAAATAATACAAGTTCCACTAACACAACTTTACATATGGTATTTACAATTAAATGAGGCATTTCAAAGTTCACATTCAGCATCAACTTGCTACACCAATCAACTATTTTGTTAGAGCTGCAAATATCATTTGTATTTCCTACAGGATGATTTACAGAAATAAGAATTTTAATGTTAATATTTTTATTATCTATCAGAAAGACAAATTGGTATGTTTAAATGAAAGGGGAGAATACTGAATTTGACTCGTATGAAAAAGGGACATCAAAGAGAAACATTTAGCAGACTATTATATTCCCCACAGTATTTTCCTAAATTCATTTTTAAATAATGCAAATGATAGAGATTCTATCACTTCACTACTCCACAGTCTATGAGATCTCAACAATAGGAAGTATAGAAGTCACACTTCGAATGTAAAATATATTGTTGATTGTTTAGTAACCACTTCTGATTTTATTTAATCTAGTTATTGATTTATCTGGTGCTTAAACTAGGCACTTCACATAAAATATACAATGAAAGGTGTTGATTTTTACCTATTAAAGACCAGTGTTCTTAAGTGGCTTGGGTATTGCCTAAAATAGGTGAGACCATCTCTCTCCCAATGTCCTGTTGTCACCAGTGTGACTGGCAAAAGTTCTCAAGCTGGGTCTCCTTGAGTTAGAAGAGAGGAGGTGGGCAATAGTGTTTTTGATGAGGGGCCTTCCAGTTTGGAACCTGCTTGGAAAGCGTAGTCCAAAACAGCTCAGGTTATTGTCGAGTTATGCTGTAAAGCCTGTCTCTTCACTCAGAATTTTGGGGAGGATGGGACTGCGGAGGGTTGCAATTTAGTTTTTGTTGGGTGGGGTAGCTTCTGGTTTCAGCTGAATTATTTTTCCAAAAGATTTTTTGTAATGACTGTCATTGATTCAATGGACACAAATCTGACATCAGAAATTGCAACACTGCAAAACCTGTAGGGGAACACTTCAATCTCCCTGCTCACTCCCTTAACGACTTGTTAATAGCTGTGTTGAAACAGATGAATAACAAATCACAGCTTCAAAGAGAGTCTGCAGAACTCGAACTTATATGCAAATTTGACTCAGTTGTCTTGGGGTTAAACAGGGACTATGGATTTTTCTCGCATTACATCAAGTGAATTGACCTCCCCCTCCTCTATGTGCTGTTCCCCAGTGTTTTGAATCCTAACACCTATTTTGATTTGCTGTTACAGCCTGACCTGATGCTATGTCATACACTCCCCTGCATTTTATTTCCTCCCACTCTGTAACTTTCCTATCTTCAAAGCGTCTGACGAAGTGGGATTTTCTCCCACGAAAGCTCATGCGATTAATAAATCTGTTAGTCTTTAAAAGTGCCACAAGACTCTGTTGTCTTTCTACAATAGACTAACACGGCTACCCCTTTGAAATATTAGTATAGTGAATCATTCTATAGTATAGGGATATAATTGTACATTTTTATACATTAATATACATAATTATTTCTTGGAACAATACATTATCAAAACTATTAAAACATGCTCCCTTTTGGAGAACTTGTCTGTCATCAATAACCAACCGAAAAAGAAAATGAATAGTGTCAAAATGCCTTAGAGAATATTTCCTTGGCAAGGAATGATATGGCAGGCATCCAGCATTGTAGGAAAGAGCTTTATTGAGCGTGCAAAAAGGTCTATATTAGATGCTGAGAGGTCTGTGTCTATTTCATAGTATCAGCCTGGCCTGATACTGATTCTAATATGGAAGCAATAATGCACTTAGAAAAATGGTATACTTTAAATAAGTCAAATATTGTTTTAACAGCAATGAAATATTAAAGATGAGTAGTAACAACAAGACTTCAGAAGTCTAGTTATAAGCCAGGCTAACCATAGGTAAATTCAGCTCATCAATTTGCTTAAATTAAGTTACCTGTAAATTTGTTAAGTTATCAAAAACACAACTTAGACGCTGTCTCTTGATGTAATCATCTTTCTGGTTCATGCTTTTAAAATGGTAATTGAGACTCTAATGTAATCCTACTAGCTTGGGAACGGGAGATTAAAAGAAAGCAAAGAATTTCACAAGAGACATGATAAAATCACACAAACTGGCAAGTTAGGTTGCCAACTTTTCCTTCAGTGCCTTTTGCATAGCAAAATATTCAGCAGAAAGTTGTGCTACAAAATTTTGCTGTTCTTCTTTTATAAATTCCTGCACATTCTGTTTAATCACTGACAATGTACTTGCCAATGTCCAGGGTACAAAGGAAGACACTGTGGCCTTTATTCTGACCTTGTTTCTTAGCTTTCAGGAGTTTTGGTTCATTTGTTTCTTTGTTTGATTTGACTAAGCCATAAACAGTACTAAATGCTGTTTTAAAGAACTTTGAAAATAACTTTAGCTGGAAGTGTATATGTGTGTGTCTTTGTATGGGATGAGAAAAACATGCTAGTATGATGGCTTGCAGGATGAAAGATGTTGATGCATTTAAACGAGCACTGCCTTTTGACCAGAGTGAAAAATTAATGGACTGTAGCCTTGTTGGCCTTGTTTAATGAAGCTCTAAATGAATGTTATTCAGTTGGATAATAGCTGTTCTGGGTACCATTGTTAAGAAGAAAAAAACCCCAAATCTATTGCAGTACACTGCAGACATGTCTATAATAGTATTTTGCTTTTATTTAATCATGCATGGTAATTACCTTTTTGCCTTTTTTTTTTTTTTTAAAAAAGTTCTGGTGTAAGAGAAAACCTGATAGGGCAAGTAGGAAAAAGAATATTTAAAAATTTCGAACAGTCAGTGAAAAGTAGTTTTATAACTGACAAAATACATAGTATACAGATTGTAAAAATTTGATACAATGAAGTTTGGATTGATTTCTCCTTAATTTAGAAACACACACAGCAGCCATTTACTTCTTTTCTGTCAATGGGAGTTCTGTGTGCATTAATGACAGTGTATGAAGCCATTAGAGGCAATAAATACTGGGTAATGGATGATATGTACCTATATAGGAGCATTAAAAATATCAGTGAATGGATGGATGCATGGAAAAAGTCCTTGTACGGAAATATGTAGTTTGCTTGTGTGTATGCATTGTATTTTACAGGAAAACCACTTATCATAATTCACTTTAGAATTCTTTTATATATTTTACATGTAGCTATTTTCAGTAGCTCAGTGGTTTTCAAACTTAGGATTGGGACCCAGTACTGGGTCGCAGACCCTCAGGCACTGGGTCACGGTAACCCCTGCTGCTACTGCCAAAAGACTGGAATGCCAACAATTTCCAATCCATAATCAAACTTAGCCTGGAACACTCCACACAGGAGATCCACTTTCCAGACACTACAGTACAAATTAGAGATGGACACACAAACACCACACTATACTGAAAATCTACTGATTGCTATAGTTACACACCTCCCTCGAGCTTTCATCCCAGACATACCACACGATCCATTGTCTATAGTAAAGTCCTAAGATATAACCACATTTGCTTTGATCGTTTGGACAGACAGACACCTTCAGGATCTTTATCAAGCATTCTTAAAACTACAGTACCCACCTGTGGAAGTGAAGAAATATCTTTACAGAGCCAGACAGGTACCCAGAAGTCAACAACTACAGGAAAAGCCCCAAAAAGAAAATAACAGAACACCATTGGTCATCACCTACAACCCCCAAGTCAGACCTCTGCAGCACATCATCCAGGATCTCCAACCTATTCTACACAATGATCCCTCACTCTCTCAAGCCTTGGGAGACAGACCTCTCCTCGCTTATAGACAGCCCCCCAACCTTAAACAGATATTCACCAGCACCTACAGACCAAACAACAGAAATGTTAAAGCAGGAATATATCCCTGCAACAAACCACATTGCCAATTTTGCCCACATATTTACACAAAAGACACTAACTATCACAGGACCTAATCAAGCCACCTACTCCATCAAGGGCTGATTCACTGCTCATCCACCAATGTGATTTATGCCATCATGTGCCGGAAATGCCCCCCTGCCTTATACATTGGACAAACAGGACAGTGTCTGTGCAAAAGAATAAATGGTCACAAGTCTCACATCAGAAATCACAACATTCAAAAACCAATACGGGAACACTTCAATCTCCCTGCTCATTCCGTTGACGACTTGTTAATAGCGGTTCTGAAACAAATGAATAACAAATCTAAGCTTCAAAGAGAAACTGCAAAACTGGAATTTATATGTAAATTTGAGTCCATTTGCTCAGGGTTAAACAAGGACTATGGATTTTTTTCTCATTACAGCAGGTGGTTTGACCTCACATTCCTTTATATGCCGTTCCCCATTGTTTGAATCCCAACACCTATTTTGATTTGCTGTTACAGCCTGACCTAATTCTATGACCTACACTTCCCTGCATTTATTTTCCTCCCATTCTGTAAACTCCCCATCTTCAAAGCGTCCGACAAATGGGATTTTTCTCTCATGAAAGCTCATGCAATAAATAAATTCGTCAGTTTTTAAAAGTGCCACAGGTCTCCTTGTTTGTTTTGCTGACCTAGACTAACACGGCTACCCCTTTGAAACTTGCTTAAAGATGTAATTGTTGGGTTATGGGCATAAATGATTTTTTTTTTTTCAACTAGGTCCTGAGGAAAAAAGTTTGAAAACCACTGCACTAGATAATGCTTTTCCAGAGTGGGGTGCATGTGCATGCGCATGCATGCGTTTGCAGGAGATTTGTTGTTTTTTTTCTTCTTTATTTTTACTGCTTTAATGTACAGTATTCACACTTATTGCAGGTCAAGATATTATTTTGTGCTACAAAGCATCTGTGATTAAAAATAGAAAATCCAGTGGATATTTATGCAAAAGGGAGTAGCCTTGAAAGAAGCATGCCAAGAAAGAGAGGTTGAAGTGCAATGAAAATGCCTCGGTGCACTGGAATTTTTATCTAAACATGGGCTGGGTTGCTAGCTGGTTAAAATATTAACTGTTTAACTCAATGGTTCCTTTCTCGTCTGAAACTCAGTGAAATGAGACATGTTAATGCATAGTTAGGGTACATTTATCAGGAATCATGTTCAGGTCTGACACAATTGGTATTCAGATAAGATTATTGGACTCCTTAACTTTTTTTGTGACATTTCACAGTTCTTTTTATTTTACGTTGTAAGTGCTATTTGTGATTGTGAAGGTGCTGTGTTTATATATTGCTCAAGCTTGCACTCCTCTATTTATTTATCCACTGACAGGGTAAGACAGTGACAGCAGAAACTTCTTTATATTGGCTTTTCAATGTGGTATTGGAATTATCCCTGTGTAAACAGGTCATTGTTTATTATTTGTGTTGTTGTAGTTCTAAAAGCCCTAATTTATATTGGCACTGTACTGTTCTAGGTGTTGTACGAAAATATAGGATGATATGATGCAAGGTCTGAACAGTTCAAATCTATTTCAGAGACAAAACACCAGAAGTGTAAGAAACAAGGGGAGGGGAGGGAGAGTGAAGGACCAAATCAAGCCACCTACTCCATCAAGGGCTCGTTCACCTGCTCATCCACCAATGTGATTTATGCCATCATGTGCCGGAAATGCCCCTCTGCCTTATATATTGGACAAACAGGACAGTCTCTGCGCCAAAGAATAAATGGACACAAATCTGACATCAGAAATTGCAACACTACAAAACCAATAGGGGAATACTTCAATCTCCCTGCTCACTCCCTTGACAACTTGTTAATAGCTGTGTTGAAACAATGAATAACAAATCACAGCTTCAAAGAGAAACTGCAGAACTCGAACTTATATGCAAATTTGACTCAGTTGTCTTGGGGTTAAACAGGGACTATGGATTTTTCTCTCATTACAACAAGTGATTTGACCTCCCCCTCCTCTATGTGCTGTTTCCCAGTGTTTTGAATCCTAACACCTGTTTTGATTTGCTGTTACAGCCTGACCTGATGCTATGTCATACACTCCCCTACATTTAATTTCTTCCCATTCTGTAAGTTTCCCATCTTCAAAGCATCTGACGAAGTGGGATTTTCTCCCACAAAAGCTCATGCGATAAATAAATCTGTTAGTCTTTAAAAGTGCCACAGGACTCTGTTGTCTTAAGAACATGTGTTTATCTAGGCCAGTTTAGGGCCAAATCATAGGAGTGCTGAGCAACTCTTACAAGGGGCTGAGTGTGACAGATAGGGCAATTTCATGCAATATCTTTGGAAGACCTTATGGTATTAAGTTCATGTGCGGTGAATTGGGACAGTATATAAGTTCTTTAGGGGTAATGTGACAGATTTGAGACCTGGGAAGAAAGAGTTCAAAAGACTTCTTGATTATGCTTGATCAGTATGGAGTTGTTGTGACAGTGAGTGTTAAATGAATTTCCTAGAGAATTCCTGGGGAGTGCATATCCCACATCTCTAGTTCTGCCAAAACCCAACCTTGTAAAGCTGTGCCCTGAGGTGAGGGCCATTGTCTGCTGATAACTCATTACGGAAAGCCAAAATCAAAGGTCCAAGATGTATAAAGAAATGGTGGATTTCCTCAGCCTTCTTCTGTTTTTAGATCTAAGATGGGTGAACTTGCAAATATGGGGAAAAGCCAGTTGTGGGTTTTGAAGGACTAAAACCTACCATAGCCCTAGTAGGATGGAGTTGGGGGTGACCTCTGGTAAGTTTTTAGCATGTGTGTAGCTGCTTTCATTGTTTTAATATGTTTTCTCTGTAATGCTTTTTCTTTAAGAAGAAATGTGCTTGCTTGGAAGGAGTTGTGTGGTATAACTCTGGGCAAATTACAGTGATCATAGCTCTTGGAGGGAAAACAAAGTGTAGAGCCTGCTGGCCTTTTAGGCTGTCTGGCATGCTGAGTATATCACAGTGTAAGGCAGGGAGCTGTTCAATCTTAAAATCCTTTGTGAGGAGGGAATGAGATGTGGGTCTCTGCCCAAGAAAGTTAATGGCTAGGAGCTGAAAGCTTGAAGTGGATGCCCTTAGTGAACTACAGAGGGGAAATACAGGTACAATTACCCAGGGCTGTCCTACAACACGGAGCTATAAACCTCTACCATCAAATTTTCCACCATTTCCATCGTATCCTCTCCAATTGTATGGTCAACCTCCAGCATACCCACCTAACTGGTCATGCTGGGACTTTGGTAAACTTACTTTCTTCCCTCATCAAGGCCATCCACTTAAAGAGCAAATCAACCACCAACTAAAAGTAGAGTTCCACCAGAACAGGTCCCAGAAGAATATATCAAAGAGCGAGAAGACTCAGAACCCACCTCTCCACTCCATGATTCTTCATCATTGCTGGATGAAGCAATTATCCTCTCTCCACCTACCATGGCCGATGACTTTAAACAATTTCAAGATTTATTTTGTCGCGTGGCAGACTCTTTGGAGATCCCTATGCAAACTGTCCAAGAATCCCAATGCAAAATTCTTAGGATCCTGCAATCCAAGTTATTGATGAGGATCGCCCTCCTTGTGGATGGAGCCCTAATGGACACAGCAAATGACATCTGGAACACACCTGGAACAATTGCCTCTACTGATCACAGGGCAGACATGAAATACTATGTGCTAGTAAGGACTCTGAATAGCTTTTCAATCACCCACCACCAAATTCTCTTGTCGTGGAAGCTGCTAACCAAAGGCATAAGCAGCAATATAATAGATCCACTCCCCATGACAAGGAAGATAAAAAAATGGACCTACTAGGAAGACAGGTATACACTTCTTTCACGTTACAACTTCATATTGCAAATTACACTGCATTGCTGGCAAATTAGGTCCATGACAATTACTTTAAAATTGGCTGACTTTATTGAACATATTCCGGAAAACAAAAACCAATAATTCCATGCAGTAATCAAAGAAGGTCAACTAATATCAAGGACAGCTCTGCAAGCAGCTCTCAATGTGGTCGACAGAGCAGCTTGCACTATAGCCACAGGGATAGTAATGTGTCGATTGTCCTGATTACACTCTGCAGATCTCCCCAGGTAGCTTCAGACGGCAATTGAAGACTTGCCATTTGTTAAGAAAAAGCTGTTTTCTGGAAAGACAGATGATGTGATGCACACATCTAAAGACTCCAGAACAACTCTACACACATTCGGAATTTACACAGCCATAACAAGATGCAGATCATATTGATACCAACCGTATAACTCCAGTTATCCTTCCAGTTCCAGTCCAGAACTAGTTATAGATGACAGGACCAACCACCATGTGCCAAACAACGCATGCAACATAGAAGATAGTCTCTGAACCGAACCTCAGCCTCTCAATAATCACCTTCAAAAGCACAGTTTTGAAATCACAGTTGTGGACTGACAAGACTACCCTGAAGTTCCTGAGCCGAATCACCCCATCTCCTACCTGAACCGTCTTCAGTGTTTTTACCATTCTTGGGTAACCATAACTATGGACATATGGGTCCTTGATACCATTAAAATTGGATATATCATCCACTTCATCTCTAAACCATGACTCCACTACCCTTCCCCGTCCCTGATTAGGGACACCTTTCACGAAGAACTCCTACAAAAAGAGATCGCGCATCTCCATCTCGTGAGTGCAATAGTAACAGTTCCTATAGATTATCAAGGAAGGGGTTTTTATTTAGCATATTTTCTCACCAAAAATAAATCAGGTGGTTGGTGACCAATCCTTGATCTTAGGAAATTGAACAAATATGTAAAGCCTAAAAAGTTCAAAATGGTTTCGCTCTCTTCCATCATTCTGGCTCTTGAACATGGGGACTCGCAAGATGCTTACTTTCATATTTCTATTTGCCCTGCATATAGGAAATACCTTAGATTTACTATGAACAATAGCCATTACCAATATACCATTCTACCGTTTGGTCTCTCCACAGCTCCCAGGGTCTTTTTGAAGATGCTTGCAGTAGTCATGGCCCACTTGTGCAGACAGGGAATCACGATTTTTGTATATTTAGAGCACTGCCTGCTCAAGGCCCACACATACCAGAATGCACTTCAATCAATCAATCTTACCATATCAACCTTTCAAACTTTGGGCCTCTTAATAAATTACAAAAAATCTACAGTACAGTCCACACAAATAATAGAATTCATAGGCGCACACCTAGATTCACAAATAACCAGAGCTTACCTTCCAGACTCCAGGTTCAAAAAAATCGCAGACTTAACAACCCTATCTTTGAAGGCTCCGACAATCACAGTACATACCTGCCTACAGCTACTTGGTCGCATGGCTGCAACTACTGCTGTTGTCACAAATGCAAGACTGCACATGCAACTTTTACGACTGTGGCTATCCACAGTTTACACACCTCGATATCACTACATGCACAAAATCATCTCATTACCAAGAGAAATAAAGCAATCCATACTGTGGTGGACAAACCCCCACACCCTCATGGAAGGAGTAGCCTTTGTTAGCAAGCTCCCTCAATTTCCATGTAAACTGATACGTCCCTCATGAGATGGGGGGCCCAACTACTCCAGTTGATGACTCAGGGCAAATGGTCAATCCAAGAATCAGTGCTACATATAAATGTATTAAACTTTGCGGTGTTTGAGATGCATGCTGCCACTTCAAGCATTTCCTAAAATACCAACATGTAAAGTTCATGACAGACAACATAGCATGCATGTTGTATATAAACAGACCGGGGGGTGGAAAGGTGGGGGGCACAGCATGATTAAAACCCCTCTGCACGGAAGCTATAATGTTATGGAACTGGTGCCTGGGAAAGAATGTTACAATTTCGGCTTCATACCTATTTGGAATTTACAATACGACTGCTGACTTTCTCATCAAGTGTTTTACAGACAATCACGAATGGAAAATCCATCCCCACGTGATATTCAATGTCTTCCGACAGTGGGGTTTCCCCACTACGGATCTGTTTGCTACACATATAAACAAAAAGTGCCCAAAGTTCTGCTCCCGAAGAGGGATAGGACCCAGCTCCCTGGGTGACGCTTTTCTTCTCCCGTGGAACAAGGAACTGCTCTATGCCCTTTCATCCATTCTACAAATCTGACGAACACTACTCTAAATCTGATATGAATCAACAATGGTCATAATGATAGCCCCAGCCTGGCCCTGACAGCCATGGTACACCTATCTTATGGAGATGTCAATACAACAACCAATTACCTCCCTCTGATAAAGGACATCTTGACACAACACAGAGGTCAATTAACTCACCCACAACCAGAAAAACTGTACTTGGACCAAGGAGGAACCAAGCTATCAACAGGAAGAGCTACAATGCCCTGAAGCAGTAAAACATGTCCTGCTAAACAGTTGAAAATCCTCCACTCGCAAAACTTACCTGCAA
The DNA here is from genome assembly GCA_007922175.1 of Pelusios castaneus. Taxonomy (NCBI): domain Eukaryota; kingdom Metazoa; phylum Chordata; order Testudines; family Pelomedusidae; genus Pelusios; species Pelusios castaneus. The sequence goes on along the minus strand of ML685840.1, from coordinate 5,726,082 downwards.
AAGTGGTCCAGATTCCACAGTTGGTATAACAAACATAAGATTGCTCCATCCTCCACATTGGTTCCAATGATCCTGGAATACTTGCTGCACATAAAACAAACAAGACTCTTGATCAATTCAATGAGTATATCTTGCTGCCATCAAGGCTTTTTGTAACAAAAAGTCATTATTTTCACACCCAATTATTAAGAGGTTTCTCCTGGGCATACAAAATTTATACTCGAATATGTCCACCTACTCCCACCTGGGACCTTAACTTAGTCCTCAAAAACCTGACTAAACCACCATTTAAGCCACTTGCAATGTGTTCCTTCAGTCACTTATCCATGAAAGTGGCTTTCCTCATAGCCCTAACATCCGCACGATGGCTCTGTGAACTAGCTGCCCTGATGGCCATATCTCCATGTACCGTATTTCACAAAGACAAAGTAACACTTAAACCTCACCCAAAACTTATTCCCAAGGTATCTTCTACTTTCCATCTCAGCCAAACTGTCCACTTATCTGTATTCATGTCGAAACCTCTCTCCAGACTGTGCGATGCAGTTCTTCATACCCTAGACATATGACATGCTCTGGCCTTCTACCTGGAAAGAACAAAAGCATTTGGAACAACTAAGCAGATTATTTGTCTCCACAATCAAAAGATCTAAGGGAAGCGCTATCTCAAATCAGCGATTATCAAAATAGACCTTGAACTGTATCTGTCTCTGTTATACTCTCACAGGGGCTTCCGCGCCGGACCATATTACCTCAAATTCTATGAGAGCGGTTTCCACCACTATCGCCTTTCTACATAATGTCCCTCTTGTGGACATTTGCAAAGCTGCAACTTGGGCTTCAACCCACATTTTCACAAGTTATTATGCTATTGACCAACCATCATACTCCAATGCAAGAGCTGGACTGTCAGTTCTGTCCACTATGCTCAACATTGACTCCGAAGTCCTTCCATCCTAACTGCACGTTACTTTGGAATCTCCCAAGGTGCAGCACCCACAGGGACGCTCCTCGAATGAGAAAGGAAGGTTATTCACCATGTGTAGGAACTGGAGTTCTTCGAGATGGGTATCGCTGTGGGTGCTCCACCACCTGCCCTTCTCCCCTCTCTACTGTGGAGTGTATGTTTCTCCCAGGTGGAGAAGGAACTGAGGGGGGTCGGGCTGCACATGCCCCAAAAGGGCGCCAAGGCAGGCATGAGACAGCCTCTTGGCGCCTGTGTGGCCACAACGAGCATTGCTAAAAAATTCTCTGATCCAGACATGGGGGCTTGCCAGAATCCCAAGGTGTGGAGCACCCACAGGGACACCTATTTCGAAGAACTCCAGTTACTGCACAAGTTGGGTAACATTCCTTTTTGAGGTGTGACTATTTTATAAAATAAAACAATATTTAGAATGCAGTATAATTGTTCTACCTTTAAAAATATGCAACAGGTTTAAATTATAATCTTAAAAAAACAAACAAACAAACCCCAGAAGGTACGCTGGTGACTGGTGACAAATTCCATTTTGCCTCAATCCTCTTGGTTGGAAATAACATGTTCACTATATTTCGTTTTATTCCATGTTTAATCTCTCAAATACCTCCCCTCGAAAATGGTACTTTTCAAAAATCAATAATAGAGAAAAATGTAGTTTCTGTAATTCAAGGGGAAGATGATCCAATTGTATGCCAATGTGGTGATTAATTTTTTGTTAATTATTTATCTTACTTGATGATAATGAAAATATAACTACTAAAATACCGTATGGAAAGTAAAGGAATATATAAATTGCTTAATATATAGAAGGGCTCTCAAATTATATAAGGTTTTCTTAATTGAATTATGAACACAAATCTGTTTTTGAGACCCGGTGATAGCTTTCAGAACACAGTATGCTGATTGGTCAGAGCTATTGCCCTATATAAATATCTGAAAATTTACCACAGATTTCTACTTTTTTAAAAAAAAATTTGCACTAAAGTTTTATAAATCATGGGAATGTTTATTTCTTTTAAAATAAATGTTTTCGGTATTGTTTCAAATTTAAAGGTCTATCATAAGACTGAAATGAAGTTTCTGAAGGACAAGTTATTTTTGGGTAATGGGAATGCTTCATAATAGTCAGTAGACTCCACTTAATAGCAAACCTTTGGTTGACATCTAAAGCTTGTCATTATCTGGTAACTGCCAATAAGCAAAAGCCCCATTTTCAAGAGAATGAGTACATGAACTAGAGTGGTATAACAGTACACAGTATATGAATGATATATAGCAATTCACTGTACAATACATGTGTACATTTAGCAATGGTTTATTAAAGGTTTTTTTTGACATAAGGTTGAAAAAAACAAAGAATGCAAAAGTGCCATATTTGTTGTAGTCAGTAGCTCTATATATGCAGTACTACTGCAAACTTTAAGTCACTCTACCGTTCTTACAGTCAGTGCTCCATGTGTGTCTCACACACTACACAATCTTATTAAAAAAGTGTGTAAAATAAAGTAAAATGGCTTAAGAACAAAATTTGACCAGGCTTTTCTATTTCTTATGATTTGCCACCTCCACCTTTAAATCCCTACCTTCCCAAGGCTTGAGAGGGTGAGGTATTGTTTTGCAGGATAAGCTGTAGATCCTTGATGATGTGCTGCAGGTATTTGACTTGGGCAGGCTGGAGGTGATGACCAATGGCATTTTGTTGTTTTCCTTGTTGGGCTTCTCCTGTAGTAGTCGACTACTGGGGACCCATCTGACTCTGTCGGTCTGTTTCTTCACTTCTCCAGGTGGGTATTGTAGTTTTAAGAAGTCATTAGAGCTCCTTCCCACTAAGTAGAGAACTTACATTTTTTCATCTTTTTCTTGCTCCCAATGTTTGTGAAGAACCTTTTCTTATTGCCTTTTATGTCACTTACTAGGTGTAATTCACTTTGTGCCCAAGTTTTTCTGACTTTAGCCCTACATGCTTGTGGTATTCTTTTGTACTCTTTAGCAATTCATACATGTTGCCAAGGACGTTGCTACATAAGAAAAAGATTCAGGGCACAGTCCCCCAAACACATCCTCCTCAGGTGCAGACCTCAAGGCCTGTGCACACTACGCAGCCTCTCCATGCGTGTGATCTGAATGGTGGCTGTCCCTGGGGAGCATGGCCAGGCACACAGGACAGAAGTGATACTTGGGGATGCATGGGAAGGGAGCATGGCAGGCAGGGGCTCCCCTTGGGGCAGCACAGCAACAGTTATGCCAGGCAGGGCTCCCTGGGATGGAGTGAGAAGGGGATCTGTAGGGAGCCTGGTCTGGAGGTTTCTTTTGGAGACAAGCAAGGGAATTGGGCTTCCTTGGTGGAGCCAGGGGAGAGCTCAGTGTGGAGCAAGGGCCAGGGTTACCTTGTGGGGGGAGGGGCAGACTGATGTTGATAGGGTGCAGAGTAACAGCAGGAACTGGTGGATACCCCACTTTTTCTTCAGTAGGTCTCCGATTGCTACCATAGCCTAGCAGAACTCCAGCTGGACCTGACTGCGGCAGGGCAGGAAGAAGGTTTACTGTGGAGGGAGGGAGCAGGGACCTGCGAGCAGCCCAGAACACAGGACCACTCTGCTGACCTTCTGCTCGCCGGCTCTAGACACTGTCTCACACCCCTTGCTCATGGCTCCGGACAGCCCCCTCCCCTGCATTCTCTGCCCCGAGTTGTGGACACCATGCCCTCCCACATCCCCTGTCTGCGGCTCTGGACACTCCCTCCTGCATTAGTCCTCCCCGCTCTGGCAGTCACCCCCTCCTACATCTCCTCTTCTCAACTCTGGATACCCCCTCCTGTACCCCTTGCCCTCCGCTCCAGACTCTTCACCTTATTCTCCTGCTCTTTCCCAGGTATAAGAACTCCACTCCTCATTCATCAATCCGCCTGCCCCCAGTCCCATAGCGCTACCCCTGGACACATGCTCCTGTCTCACATCCAGCCCCATTCCACATTGCCCAGACTCCTAGTACTTCAGCCACAGGCCCCCTTCCCCCAACCTCCCCTCACTGTCTCCCAGTGGCCTGGAGGATCTGGATCTGCATGGCCCAGATCAGATGCTGCCTCCCAGTGGTGAGTGGAGGAAGGGGGTAGGGCCTGGGCAGAAGGACCCCTTCACCTTTTCCCCACCCCTACTGAGACCTGCCAGATGCTGCTCTACACCAGGGGAGTAGGGCAGGCTGCTCCTCCGAGATTTGTGGCACTCTAGAATGGATTTGGGACATGGGCACTGTGGGCTAATGCCCAGTGATGCCCCTGCATGTTACAACTTTCTGTAGGATTTCTTTTTGATTTTCAGGTCATTAAAGAGTGCTGGAGGGAGCAATATTAGTCTCTGACCATTCTTCCTTTGTTCTTCACATCAGATAGTTTGCAGTTATGCCTTTAATGGTGCATCCCAGGGGAAAAGGGACTCAAGAAGAAGGTGAAACAATTGTATAGTTTGGAGCATGTCTGAAGAAGCTTGCTGAGCACTGTGAATTTAATGATTTGTTAAATGACATCTTACATGATGGGTTAGTGTGTGGTCTGCATAATGAAGCAATACAGAAGCACTTACTGACAGAGGCCCAGCTCACCTGGCAGAAGGGCATTGAAATTGCAGTCTCTATGGAACTGTCCACAAAGGATGTCCAAAAGCTCAGTGCATCAACCAGACTGCATGAGGTGTCACAGGAACCTACCCACAAGACAATGGGGTGCCAGGAATGTTACTGCCATGGAAAGCTGGATCACTATGCGTTGGAAGGCTGGTGTAAAGATCTAGCCTGTCAACAGTGTGGCAAAAAGGGACACATTGAGCGTGCCTACAAACAAAAGAAAGAAGAGTCAAACAGAACAGGCAAGCCAGAGAAAAAGAAGCCTGCTGTCTGGTGGACCAAAAATGAAAATCTGTATACAGTTGTGCAGACACAGGATGATCAAAATTGGCAACCGGTAAGAAGCAGAAGTGCCATTCCACATCTTAACTAAGACTGATGACTCACATAAATACCAGGCAACTCTGCTGTTGGTAGGTAAACCTGTACGCATGGAACTGGACAGTGGTGCAGCAGTGTGTCTGGTCTCATGGGATGGGGCGGACTGGCAGATCAGCTAAACCAGCCTGTGGAGGCCCCAGCGTGGTGGCCTGGGAGAGCAACTGCTGTGCATTAGTCTGCCCCATGGGGTCGACCAGCATGCTAGGTGGCAGAGTGGGAGTGCAGTGGAGGGTGGCCTCTGGCCCCAGCCGAGCCTCTTCCAGCACTGGGGGCCATCCTATTGCCAGGCTGGCCTGCATGGTGTGGAGGGGGAGGGGCCCTGAAACTGGACAGCCTGGACTGGAGCCCCTTTAATCCAGCCCTGGTGTGGGGCTGGCCTGATGCACCCCTGCAGCCTGGTGCCCAGAGGCTTGACTCTCCCCCGCTCTGGTACGCCACTGACAGACAACAAAAAGAGATAAAGGTAAGGAGTCCAGTCTGCCACCTTTACTCCAAACTTCCCCTTAGACTCATCCAGAAACCTACCAATACTGTTTGGGGCATGTCCTCCCCCGAGGAGTTCAGGACACAGAGAATCTGTATTTGTCAACCCCCACAGTTTCAGATACAGTGTCCTGACTGACACTGAAGGGGAAACCTTGGAGAGACCAGAAGAGGGCTGCTAGGACTGAGGGCAACACTAATACTTGAGAATTCTCCATGCTGCCAACCAAAGGAACACCTTCAGCAATGTGCTTCGTAACTCTGCTGACCAAACTAGTCTACTTTGCAGCCCCCTCAGAAACTAGTGTCCCCTAAATGGCCGGATTTTTTGCTTTGTGGCTTTGCCAACAAGCCAGAATTCTCATTAGAGGCTGCCGATTCTACAGCAAGTTTAGCAACAGGCTCAGCCTCCATTTCACAGTCAGGCTCAGGCCGAGAGCCTCTGAGTCAGAAGGAGTGATGGAATCAGTAATGCTATCTCTCCCAGGTTTAAAAGGAGGCATTAACCCCTCAGAGCCAACATCCCCAACGACAGCTGGAGCCTGTTGGGACTCAGTCTCTGCCACAGGCACCCCATCCTTTGCTTTACCCTCAGCAACCCCCACATTTCTCGGCCCAGGTCCAGCCTGCCTTTTCTGAGGATGCAGATTAACCAGCTATGTCAGACTCCTACAGTAGAAACAGGCCATGTTCTCAATGGCAACAAATACAATGTTGTCACGCTTCCCAATACATTCATATTCCCTACTTCAGAGAAATTTTAAAAACGTCAGCATTGTTTAATACCCTGAAAACCTGCGTACAAAAGGACATGCCAAACCCCTGGGGCTTTACAGCCGAAGGAATCTTCCTACTCGGTCTACAAACGGAGTCCTGTGCCATTTTTAAAGACTAACAGATTTATTTATCGCTTGAGCTTTCGTGGGAGAAAATCCCACTGTGCCACAGGACTCCGTTTGTTTCTCTGCAATAGACTAACAGGACTACCCCTTTGGAACTTGAGTACTAGGTCTAGTGATCTTACTGCGACTCAGCAGGTTTCTAACCAGCTGCACATTTCCTAAAAAAGGAGGAACATAAGATAGAGTGAGTTTTAATAGTAGGTGCTGAGAGAGCACTACGAGGACAAAAACATCCTGCACAACTGTCCCCTCCACAGCCAGCCGCTCAACAATACTAAGTGTGGCAACACACATAACAACCTCGTTCATATGGGAGTGTACCTCACGTTTTAAAATCCAATCACCTTCCGCACAGCTAGAACACACTCTCTGCAGAGGCAGAGTCTGGAGGCAAAGTTCGAATGGCCATAGGTTAAACCTCCAGAATCTACAACCAAGTTCTCTGTGCCCCAGCCCACAGGGGAACAAAAGTCTACTAAAACAAAAGAAATCCTGAAATTGAACTCAACAACCACAAAAATAAAGAAACGGAAAAAACCAGGAGACTGGGGGCACTTTTAAAGACTAACAAATTTATTTATCACATGAGCGTTCCTGGGAGAAAATCGCAATTCATCAGATGCTTGAAGATGGGGAATTTACAGAAAAAACCAAAACCCCATTTCCCCAACTGAAAGAAATATGGAGAGGACAGTAGAGCACTACCGCTCTGAACTTCACTCCCAGACATTCTCCCAATTCTCAGGGGGAGTGGTGAAATGTTAGTTTTGATTTTAAGGCACTGTATAACACAAGAACTCTGGGTTCAAGCCCTGACTCTGTGACAGACTTCGTACGTACTCTTTAGGAAGGCCGTTAATCTCTTTCTCAGTTCCTCATTGCTCACAGGCACCTTGTTTAACGTCCACCCCCGGGGTGTTATTCATCAGGGGTTGTGAGCAGATGGTGGGTTCTTTGGCCGTCGGGATAATAGCCTGACTCTTATCCGGTGACTGAGTGGAGGCCTTTGCAATTGGATCAGTGGTCGGGGGAAATAAGTGGTAGAGGACTGAACCGAGCCAGCCGGCAATCGAAGTGGTTAAGAGGCCCGAACACTGTCCCCATAAGGGAAGTAAAAAAAAGGAGGGAAAAGTGAAGAATATTAACAAGGAGATAAAAATTGATAAAGAAACAAAATGGATCATGATCATTAATAGGAGATATTTATTTATGATTACACATGTTTTTATTCTTTGGCTTAAGCGTTTATAATAGACTTTTTGTGGTTGCTTTTTATTAATTTCTTTGCCAATAACTGTGTTGCAACAAGACTTAAAAAAAAAAGCCCAAATGTTTTTAAAATTTTACTAGAACTATATCTAAAATTTTTCCCTATCTGCCCTGTACTCCCAGGGACTAGGATGCTAAACTACTTATTCCCTACCCTTATCCCTATTCCCCTGTACTCCCAGGGACTGGGGTGCTAAACTACTTTAGTCCTGTCCTCCCAGGACTCGGGGTGCTAAAAAACTTCCTGTTACCAGTAGCTACTGAAACCAATCTTCACCGAGGCCTGTATCTTTACCAGGAGAAGTCTTAACGAGCACTTCTCGTTACTCACCGAACTTTCACCGGCATGTCAGTTCCGTCACTGCCCGAGGGCTGGAGGTTCTGATCGGAAAGAAGGGGTAGATACCAAAGTGTCCGTTGAACCGAGTTCTGGATCACTCAGGGAGGCGCCTGCCTTACAGCCTTGGATGATGGCATATATAGGGTTTATCCCCTTCTGCAAGGCACCTTTTGTGGTTTTCACACCTTCGGCATGAAGCGGCTCTCATACCTCGGGGCGAAATACGTCTCATCGCCTGAGCTCTATCTCCTATACTTATTTATAAGTATGGGACTCGCATTCCTCGGGTGGGCAACTTGAGTGACGGCTGAGTTCTTGGTATTAGGTTCGAGTGAGCAAGTTCTATTTCAGACCTTTGAAGATTGGTTCAGGCTTGGGCCTACTCTTGCTATGTACTATTCATAGAATCATAGAATCATAGAATAATAGGGTTGGAAGGGACCTCACGAGGTCATCTAGTCCAACCCCCTGCTAAAAAGCAGGACCACTCCCCCTAAATTATCCCAGCCAGAGTTTTGTCTAACCGAGCCTTAAAAATCTCCAAAGATGAAGATTCTACCACCTCCCTAGATAGCCCATTCCAATGCTTCACCACCCTCCTAGTGAGAAAGTTTTTCCTAATATCCAACCTTGACCTCCCCAGCTGTAATTTGAAACCATTGCTCCTTGTTCTGTCCTCTGTTACCCTCGAGAACAGCCTAGCTCCCTCCTCTTTGGAGCAACCCTTCAAGTAGTTGAAGGTTGCTATCAAATCTCCCCTCAGTCTTCTCTTCTGTAGACTATATAAGCCTAGTTCCTTCAGTCTCTCCTCATATGTCATGTGCCCCAGCCCCCTAATCATTTTTGTTGCCCTCCGCTGGACTCTTTCTAATTTGTCCACATCCTTTCTGTAGTGGGGAGCCCAAAACTGGACACAGTATTCCAGATGCGGCCTGACCAGTGTCGAATAGAGGGGAATTATCACATCCCTCGATCTGCTGTATTCCAATTCTCAACATGCTCTGTATATGTTTTTCTAATGGTCAGTTATGGTCGTGATAAAGGGGTTGGGAGGATGGATGGAAGGAGGAAATATTTGTAAGGGTGGCAGGAGAAAAGGAAAGATTAAGGAGGCAAAAATGAAGAGGAGAAACAGAGATAGCATGGTTCAAATAACATTGATGGAATAATTAAAGAGAAATGACAATAGTATCTGACTATGAGAGAGTCAAAGCAGGAGTCTTTTGGAATGAATGAGAAGCAGATGCTGTCACTGGTTTGGAAACTCTGAAAATACTCTCAGAGTGGGATGTGAAGGCTATTGCTCTCAGGCTATGTATACACGATCAGATTAAAGTGCAACATGGCAATTGCACTATAAAAAACACGTGACCTTTGTTGCGGGATGGTGTGTACACACGTCGCTCCTTGCAACGCAACAGAATTCCTTGCATTATCGCGGTTGAGCACAATGACTTCTGGGCACCTATCCCATCATTCCATTTTCCCTGAATCGGCGCTTGGAATCATGGGATGAAGGAAAGGAACGCAAAGCGCCATGGGTAAACTCTGTTTCCCGTGGTGCCTTGTGTTCCCCTTGCGTCTTCCTCGTTGCCAATAGCAACTCGCACCTATTTTCAACAGTGCAGTGATGCACCGCACCATTTGCAAGCAATCACAACAGCGACACCATGGATCCTGCTCTGATCTCTACTGTCGCCTTCAACATTCTGAATACATCTCGGCTGGTTGCTCAGTACGCAATGAGCTTCGAGTCAGACGAGGACGCTGAGGAGCAGGGGCTGATGGATGCCATGCAGAGCAACAGCACCGCGTTGCTCAGCTCCTTCACCGATCATCTGCACACGGTGCAATGCCGTATCTGGTCGCGAGAGACGAGCACCGAGTGGTGGGATCACATTGTTATGCAGCTGTGGGATGACGAGCAGTGGGTACAGAACTTTCGAATGCGGAAAGCAACCTTTCTGGAACTGTGTTCCCAGTTGGCCCCTGCCCTGCGACATAAAGACACCAACATGAGGTCAGCCCTAACCGTGGAGAAGTGTGTAGCGATTGCTGTCTGGAAGATGGCGACTCCTGACTGCTACCGGTCGGTTGCAAACCAGTTTGGAGTCGGGAGGTCCACCATTGGATTAGTCCTCTCACAAGTCTGCCAAGCCATCAATCGCGTTCTGCTACGGAGGATGGTGACGTTGGGCAATGTTCGTGAGATTGTGGACGGCTTTGCTGCCATGGGATTCCCTAACTGCGGGGAAGCCATAGACGGCACACACATCCCAATTTTGGCTCCAGACCATCTCGTGACCGAGTACATCAACAGGAAGGGCTCCTTCTCCATGGTGCTGCAAGCACTCGTGGATCACAAGGGGCGTTTTATGGACATCAATGCTGGGTGGTCGGGAAAGGTGCATGATGCCCGCATTTTCAGGAACACTGGTCTGTACCGTAAGCTGCAAGGGGGTACCTTTTTCCCTGATCAAAAAATTACAGTGGGTGATGTGGAGATGCCCATAGTCATCTTCAGAGACCCAGCATACCCACTGATGCCATGGCTCATGAAGCTGTACACCAGTAACCTAGATCGCAGCAAGGAGCGGTTCAATTACAGATTGAGCCGCTGCAGAATGACTGTGGAGTGTGCCTTCGGCCGTTTAAAAGGGCGCTGGCGATGTTTATATGGGAGGCTGGACTTGGCAGAGGACCACATCCCTGCTGTGATTGCGTCGTGTTGTGTCCTCCATAACATTTGTGAAAGTAGGGGAGAAAAGTTTTCCCTGGGGTGGGCTATGGAGGCACAGCACCTCGAGGAAGCATACGAACAGCCAGCCACTAGGAGTATTAGGGTGGCCCAAGGAGAAGCTGCTCGCATAAGGGAGGCACTCAGGGAGCATTTCAATGATGCCCTCCCCTAGTTAACTTCCAGGACGCATCAGGTGCACCTTATGAGATTTTCAATGTGTACAAATAAACCCACTCTTCAAATTATTTGTTACTGTTTTTATTCAAACCTAAAAGGTGTGTGGGGGGTTACAGGTGGGTGTAGCTGCGGGTCTCTAAAAAGTAGCTGGGGGGGGACTGGATGTTGGAGTGTACCGGGGGGAAGGGTGGCCTTCAAAGAAATGCTTTGAGGGACTGCGGGGAGTGGGAGGCAGACACGGCTGAACTGTCTGGAGTGGAGCCTGTACATTAATCGCCTGGGTCTGCAAAGCAATCATGCTCTGGAGCAGTTCTGTTTGCTCCTTCATCACGCTTATCAGTTCGTCCCTGTGTTTCTGCCTCCTCTGTTGGGATTCCTCTCTCCAGGCTCGATTCTCCATCGCGGATTCCTGTGTTGCTTTCTGCAGCTCCTGAAACATATCCTCCCTGTTTCTTCGAGCATGCTGCCGAATGTTTCTCATTCGGTCAGCTGGGGTAGACACCGGCCTTGTGAAGGTCTAATCTAATAAAAAAATAACAATAAAGAAATTGTTAACACATAGCCTAGATAACCAATGTAACCTTCCAGTAGCACATTCCACTGGAAGGTACAGGGCAGTCAACATCCTATGCTTCGCTGAGGCGGACAGGGTACATCCTAATAGACGGCTTACTGGGGGCTGACATTCAGCACTGGGCACACAGATGGAACCCAATATCTCTCTCCTCAGAGTGCCCCTGCCAGCTAGAATACATATCCTACATGCCACCGGTTGCAAGCCAGGACCGTATGCTGCTGCACTGTGTGCTGCCATGGTTCCCAGGGCTGTGCTTTGCAGCTGGCGAGGCAGAGTATCCGTCTTTGGGAGCATATACACAAACGCTCTCCCATCTAACCTGAGTATTAGGTTCTGGAGGTACATCGAGGAAACCTTTACTGACCTAAATGCAGATGATTATTTTATAATCACTACTTGTGTTGATGCACTTCTAATGAATGCAGAGTAAAGAGCGTGCACAGCGGGGACCAGCAAGTACCCCCACCCCGGACAACAATATTTTAAAAGGAGCCATAGCTGCACGAAGGAGAAACTTACCGGAACCCCCCTCTGCTGCCTCAGAGGACACGCTGCAATTCATGTCTTGGGTGGACGTCTCAGCAGGGGTGCAGAAGAGCTCCTGGCTACACGCTGTTGCGCTTTCCTCCGTGTCATCCTCCATCTCTTCCTCCTCCTCAACAACGTCCTCATCCTGCTCGGGTCTGGCATTCACTGGATGGGGGGGGGGGGCCAATGTGTCCACGGGACTTTTGGCAGTGGTTGTGGGTTCCCCACAGAGGATGGCTTCGATCTCCTTATAGGACCTGCATTTAGCAGGCACTGATCCCGAACGGCGGTTTGCCTCCTTCGCTCGGTGATAGGTTATTCTTAGCTCCTTCACCTTTGATCTGCACTGCACAGTGTCTCTATCATGCCCTCTCTCTGACATGGCCCGAGAAATTATGCCAAATGTATCATAATTTCTCCTGCTGCCACGTAGCTGCGCCTGCACAGCGGACTCTCCCCAGATGCTGATCAGGTCCAGCACCTCTGCCATGCTCCAAAGGGGTGCGCGTCTTCCACGACGGGCCGCCATTGCTGCTGAAGATTGGAGCTGCACTCCACTCCACGAGGAAGAGAACAGCAAGTGAAACAGACGAGAAATTTGAAAATCCCGCGAATCAGATCGGGGCGGGGACAGTTTCGTCACAGCCACAGAGCGGGTGGGGGGAAGACCAGAGAGGACGACTTTGGAATGCTGGGACACTTCCGGAGGCCAGTCATTGCGCGGTAAGCGTACACAGAAGCGCAAAGGCTCAACAGCTGTTCCGCATTAGCTGTTACCACCCTCGTCGAGGTGGTTTTTGTATTGCGCTACAACAAGGCAGTTAACGCGCAACAGCCCTATTGCACGTGCGTACGCTGTCGTTGGTATCGCGCGGTAATGATTTTTAATGCGCGATAAACTGATCGTGTGTACAAGGCCTCAGTCCTTTAATAGGCTACCCCTGGGAGATGGGGGGGGGGGTCTGTTGCTTCACATAGTTGGGTTGGAATATGTGTGGAATTAATTTGAAACTGATGTCTCCAGCCACTTTCTCTGTGCAATAGGACATACTATTTCTCAAATATCAGTCAGATTATGTAAAGGCCCTACAAAGTGATGCATGCTAATTGTATTAAATTATCACTCCAAACCAGTTAATTGACAAACTTGCTTTCAACTTTAGGGCCTAAGGTTTTGTACATAATAAATATGCCACAATATTTTGCTTGCTGTCTTGCCCGTTATCAACAAAATGTACAGTAACAGTTTTTTTTAGTGAATGCTGCTGCTTCAGAGCCAAATTTGAGTTAATTATCCTTAATTTTGAATGAATATATATATATATATATATATATATATATATATAATGGTCTAAGGGTGTTCATACACGTAGTATTAGGATAATCCATTTTTGGCATAAGGCCAATGATGATATGATTTGAATCTTTATTATGTTTTCTTCCTATTTTATTCATTTGGGTAATATCAGAAATAAAGAACAAGGTTTATTACACTGTAAGAAAAAATTAATTGCCTGGAAGCTACAGTACATGAGGAAACAAGCTGTGAAAACTATTTTCTAATATGATTGGAGAAATCCTGTTTTAATGTTGAAATTTACCTTTACTTCTTCTCAAGTAAGGCCTTTTAAATTGAATAAAGCAATTGAGCACCAAGGTATCTATTCTTCAAATGTTTGAAGAGAGATTGCAACTCATCAGGACAGCTTGTGCTTTTTTAAAGTCTAAAATGATTTGAAATCCTGTATAAATGAAAATTGAGTATATTGAAAAGGGAAGAAAGAATTTATAAATAAATAAATGAAGAAAGGCTTTATTTTGTGGTGTTAAACTACAGTGAGTGAATGAAATGGCTCTAGTACTGAAAAATTAAAGAAACACTGTGTACTTTTGAATAGCTGTGTGTTTGTATACTTTATTGCTTCTAAAAGGGCATTACAAACAGAAGATCAGAATGGTTTTCTCCTTATTAATTTTATCATATTCTACTTGTTAATACATTTGATTTTTTTCCTCCTTTCTTATGGTGCACAAGTCAACATGGCTCCATTTAATTTACTTCCTCATTGCTCCTTCAGTGTTGTCAGTATTAGCTCGAGTTTTAGAATTTAGAATGCTTGACAGATTACATTTAGAAACCAAACTTTAACAATTTAAAGGTAAAACAACAAGGGGTCCTTTGGCACTTTTAAAGACTAACAAATTTATTTATCACGTGAGCTAGCGGGATTGCTCCCATGAAAGCTCATGCGATAAATTTGTTAGTCTTTAATAGTGCCACAGGACTCCTTGTTTGTTTCGCTGAACTAGATTAATATGGCTATCTGTCTGGAACTTGTCACAATTTAAAGATGTGTGTTATATTGAGAAAAGCCCTTAAGTACAGTCTCTCCAATCCTCATAGACAGTAGGTGCTGGAATTAGGAGTGTGTGGGTGCTATTCCACCCCTTGGCTTGAAGTGATTTCTATTATATACAGAGTTTACAGTTTGATTCAATGACTCTGAGCACCCCCCACTATAAAAATTGTTCCAGCACCCTTGCCCCCAGCCCTTGAAGACATAAATCCATGTCGTATGACTCATTTATTCTGAGCAACCATAACTAAAGTTCAGTAAACTGTCAAATAGCTTATTAGCTGCCCTTTGAATTTTCAGTGGTTTTGGGTCTCCAGCTCTCTTGGCAAGAACCTAAACAACATTTCTCGTAAGAGTCAAATAATATAACAAAGTAATAATTTTAATAATCCCATCTTGTGCTCAGTGATGTCATTCTAGCACTTCTGCTTTTGTTTCTCCCTTCCAGCTGTCTGTTGATTGTGTTCCCTTGGTATAATTTACTATCATTTTGTATGATGATTCTGGCTTCTAGAAGAATAAATGAATTGTCTAATGCGACTTGGTTTTTATGGGTTTGCAAAACAGAAACAAACAGAGAAAAGGAAAAATACACAAAAAGTACAAGGTGTGTAAAACATGTAAGCAGGACATACAGAAGAAAAATGCCATTCCAGGCTTATCACTGGTTTTCTTTCTGAGGTTTAAGAGGAAGGAGGAATAGGGCTGTGTTCTTAATTTCTTACATTTATGACCTGTTGGGTATATGGGTTAAGACAGTGTTTCTCAACCTTTTAAGTAGCAAGTACCCCCTACCTTCTGAAAATTTTAATAAGTACCCAAACACTCAACTGCCTCCCAGTTGGGAGCTGTGAATGGGGAAGCAGGCAGCTACCACACATATCCCCAGGCTGTGTCTGGCATAGTTCCATGAGTATGTGTACCACAAGTTAAGAAACTAAAGGTTACAGTGGTTTTCAAACTTTTTTTTCTTGCAACCCATTTGAAAAAAATCATTTATGCCTGCGACCCAACAGTTACATCTTTGAACAATGCATTCCAGTTTTTTGTCAGTGGCATCGGGTTGGTGTGACCCACTACCTGAGGGGTTGCGACCCAGTATTGGGTCCTGACCCTATGTTTGAAAACCATTGGGTTAAGGGATTAACTCTGGCAATGTACCAAAAAGTCAATTGCTAACTAAATATCAAATATGAAACTTACCTGGAAAACTGAAACCATCCAGTAGATAAAAATCAGTCTCTCCAGCTCTCTGACATCATCTCCATCTTAGATTTTACATGAAAACAATGATGCAGAATGAAAGTTCCATTTTACTTATTTTGTCAAAAGCCTAAATTTTTAAAAAAAGGAAAATTCATAAAAGCTTCAAGTTTAACTTCTCAGATGTTTATAGATGGATTCAATACTATATGATGTGTTTGTGTAAGAGTAATCAGCTGGGAACACTTCCTCAATATAATATAGCTTGCTGTGTGATTTGGAAATCAGTAAAGTACAGAATAAAGAGCCACAGATGTATGTAATGTACAGTGCATACACAATAGGGAAATTCTTCACCCCTCCACTTAGCCAGGGAAGACTCAAAATAGGAAATTGCATGGTTCTGTGCAACGGGAGTAGAAGGATTTGTGTATCCATAGCCTTCCACTTGAGTTGTGTCAGAAAGTCCCAAGGAAGTCCCACTTGTGAAACTGACAAGATTAGGTACTGAATCTGGCCAGGGCTGCTCCCCTTTAGAAATGTGCTGCTCCCCGCCACCTACCCACACAACAGTAAAGTGGATTTTATGCAGGTGAAGACCCATCCAAATTTGGGAGTGAGTTTGGCCCATGTTGTGACAGACTACTATTTTTCTCAATTACAGTTTTGTTTTATTTTAATCTGATTAGCCCTTGTGAGATTGGAAACCTGTAGTTGAAAATGGGAAGAAAGGCGTAAGCTTTTACTGAGCAGGATATGGTGCCTTTGCATATTGAGTGAAAACTACTTCAGCTCTGGCAAGGAGAGAGACATTAATTGTATTACATAAAATCATTTAGTTTTTCAAGGGTTAAACCAGTTTCTTTGTGTTCAGCAAACAAAGTGACCAAAAGTTCCCAACAAAAGTGAAAAGCCCCAAAGTAACTGTCAATAGAAAAGGTTCAACACATGTCATTTGACATAGTAGGAGTTTCGCTAGAGAGAGGAAATAGATTGAATTTA
The DNA here is from genome assembly GCA_007922175.1 of Pelusios castaneus. Taxonomy (NCBI): domain Eukaryota; kingdom Metazoa; phylum Chordata; order Testudines; family Pelomedusidae; genus Pelusios; species Pelusios castaneus. Next base: position 5,709,523 of record ML685840.1, on the reverse strand, counting down.
AGGACTTAAATAGGAAAATCCATTCTCCTTTATTTACAGCCCGCACATGGCAGGACTTTGAGACACGTGAGTTTATATAAAATTTAATAGCAAATAGGTTTTAAGTTTTAATAAATGTCCTTCCCTATTCTTCTTGTAACTACTTTTTCTCTTGCATTAACAGGTATTTTTCTCACATTACATTTTCCAGTAATGTAGTTTATTTAACGTAGTTTTTGTCTGGCATATTTATTTGTCGCATTTGGTCTGATATTTAGTGTAGATAAAGCTCTGTCTTTTTGACTCCACCATTTAAGGGAATTCACTCAGAGCACCTCTTGAACCCATGTTATTAAATTGTAGTTTTGTAGTGGTCCGCTATTAGCAAATGGCTCCAATGTCTGGAGTCTGGGATACTTCATAGAGAGAGCTCTGAGTTACTACAGTGAATTCTTTCCCTAAATGTCCGAATGGTGGGTCTCACTGACATGCTCTGGGTCTAATTGATCGGCACTTTTTGGATGACTTTTTTCCCCCAAGGTCCCACTGGCAGAGAGCTAGTTTTGTTTTTGTTTTGGGCTTTCCTCTGCAGCTTGGAGCATAGAACACTTGTTGATTTGAACTACAATAAATGGTGGATTTTCTGTAACTTGAAATCATGATTTGAGGACTTTAGTAATTCAGGCAGAGGTTATGTGAGTCGATTGTAGGAGTGGGTGGGTGAGGTTCTGTGGCCTGTGAAGTGCAGGAGATCAGACTAGATGATAGCGATGGTCCCTTTTGGCCTAAAAATATATGAATCTATGAGTTAAAACTAATTGGAAGAAATCTGAACTGGAACTTAAGCACATAAAGAGCACACATAAGGATGACAAACTGGTGTTTAGCACCACTGTGGCTTAACAATGATCTTCCATTGAAAGTTTCTTGCTGTGTCTGAAGGGCATGCATAGAACAGACGTCTTGTTATGGCATTAAGGAAATACATCTGTTTAAGTTATAATACTGGTAAAAATGCAGTTATAGAAATATAGCATTTATTAAACCATTCCATAGTCTCCTGACATGTATCTGTCAACACAAACATTGACTTTTGATTGCTTGAGGAAGAGTTAGGTGAATGGTTTAAATGAAGTACAAATAACTATGATAGAAATATGATGATGACATTAATTTACAATGTTAGAGGAGAAAGGAAATTCACAAAAATTCCACTGTTGACACAGAGAAATTACATAGTAAGATTTATTAGTCACATTTTGTAAAACGAGGACCCCTGAAATTAAGCCAGCAGTAGTGCCTATGCTTGCGGTAAGTAGTAAAAGCATTTATACCAGTAATTATTTAGCATAAATGCTTTTATTTTTTGAAAATGCTTCAAAAGGCTATATAACATTGTTAAAAAAAGTTGCAAATTAAACTGTATGAAAGAACAGGATTTGGAAATTGCTTATACATTTAATCATGATACCAACGAAGGTGTCAACTGGTTACCAGTTGTATTAGGGATAGGAAAAGTTAAAATCATTCCTAAGAACACTTGAAATTTAAAATGGAAAGGCCATAACTTGAATGGAAACTCTGGAATTGATTGAATTTTATAAATATCTATAATGGGGGCAATAGCAGAGTTGGTAGTCTCAAAATTTGATCACTTTCCACTTGTGTAAAACTATTTCTTACTCTCTGCTCCTCCCTTCTCTGTTTTTTACTGGCCTTCTAAAAAGAGGGCTGCAACAATATTAAAACTCAACTGTTATATAGGTCACAAATCAATAGCAACCATAGCACACGTGAATGTGCCTCTTAGATCTCAGTTTATTGTGGTGGCTCTGTTCTTGAAATTAATGAGATTATCTTTTGGAGATAAGTTTCTGATTTTGGTGCTTTCATATTCTTGGGTTTAATTCTTCTGGTTCATGGAAGAAATAAAGATTTTTTGTTTTTGTTTAATTCAAAATATTTTTAAACAATAGATATGTTCCTATGTTCCTCTTTGAGTGATGTCCCGATGGGGTGCTCCACTCCAGGTGCTTGGTGCGTCCTCGTGCTGAGTCCGGAGATTCTTTCCTTCTCAGTCCCGCTCTGGCTGCGTCTGCATGACCTGCCTCGCAATGCTGTTAGAACCACATGTCGTGCGAACATGGCCAGCCTCCCTCAGTTCCTTTCCAACCATCTTCGGTTCGAGTTGGAGTTCCCAGCCGCTCCTCACCTGAAGGGAAACCGTTTTTAGCAGTAGCATTAAGGTTTCGTGTTTTTTAGTTTAGGCTAGTTTAATAGTTTTCAAATAGTTTTATCTGTTAGTTGGCTTGTTTTCTCAAAACAAAAAAAAAAAAAAAAAAAAGAAAAAGAAAAAAAAAAAAAATGGGAGTCTAGCCCCCAATTCGTTTAAAAAAAAAAAAAAAAAAAAAAAAGGCCGGTCTGACAGGTTTTAAGTGCTGCTCCCTTCGTAGGGAAGCGATACCAATTTCTGATGGACACTCTCAGTGTGTCCGATGCCTGGGTGAGGAGCATATTGCCCACAAATGCCCTCACTGCAGCAACCTGAAGGCGAGAGCACGTAAGGAAAGGGAGCACCATTTGAAAAGCTTCCTGTTAGAGTGGTCTTTAAGACCAGCCTCAGACCCCGGTCTCAGCGTTTCTCCGAGGCATAGGGGCAGAGACGATAGAAAGAGATCGTCCACCCCTTCAAGGAGCCCCTCCAGGAAGAGGGCAGTGCTGCCAAAACCAGTGGAAGATTTAAAATCACTTGGTACCGCAGCTGACAAGACTCAGAGACGATCCCCGGCGTGGAGTTGAGGTCCCAGTTGGCACCGACCTCCTCCTCCTCTATTGACCACATAAGCAAGCAGCAGCAACAGCACCGTCACCAAGCTTGGGAGCAGATGCTAACCTGGTGCCGGTAACGGTCACTGAAAAGGCACCGGAGCTTGTGGAGATCACAGCTCCTTTGGTGCCGAAGCCCCCTGCTGGTCAACCCAGCTCAGTGACTGCACAAGCTACGGCCCCGGCTCTGCAGCTACACACAGAGGTCACTGCTGCCTCCACTGCTACCTTGGGCAAGAGAAAGCAAAAGACCCCTCATAGTGAATCAGATGATTCTGGTTCTCCATGATTCTCTCCCTTCTATGACACAGATGAGGATCAGGAGCCACTGACCAATTTCTCCCCATGACGTTCTCGGGCTCGCTCATCATCACGCAGCCAGGTCCACAGGGGACGCACAAGCCCCAGGGGGCATACCCCCATGGATGGCTCCTCCTATACCATACCCAATGCAGTGGCACAACTGGGATATGTGGTCCTCGTACATGAGACCCTATAGCAGACCCCCTGGCTCATGCAGGAAAGTGACATCACCTTCACTATTGGGCCATTCCCGTACCTCAGTGGATCCACAGTCCGAGGCTTCATTTGAGATGGATATCCAGTCTGACCAGGAGGAGGAAGCAGTACCGCATACCTCTTCCTCGCCTCCTAATGAAACTATCATCCGGCATGCATCTACTAGTGCAGATGATTTTAAACAGTTTCAGGAACTGTTCAAACGGGTAGCACAGGACCTGGGCATCAATTTGGAGGAGGAGACTCAAGTGCAGCACAAGCTCTTAAAAATCTTAGGAACATCAACTCCTTCCAAGGTAGCATTGCCAATAAATGATGCGATCATGGACTCTGTGAACCTCACATGGCAGACACCAGCGACTATCACTCCAACAAACAAGAGGGCTGATAAGAGGTACTATGTACCTCTGAAAAATAATGAATACTTGTTTGCGCACCCTCCAACAAATTCACTTATTATGGAGGCGGCGCAACAGCATAGTAAACAGCCTTTCAACAAATCTGCCTCACAGGACAGAGATTGGAAATGGGTGGACTCATTTGGTCGAAAAGTATACATGTCAGCAAGTCTACAACTATGAGTGGCAAACTACACGGTCCTCTTGTCCAATTACGACCTTAACTATTACTCCAGGTTTGCTAATTTTCTGGATGCCATCACTGCAGACTGCCAAGAACAGTTTCAATCTCTGATCAAGGATGGTCAACTTATATCAAGAACAGCCCTGTGGGCTGCTTTAGACGCCACGTACACTGCAGCAAGAACCTCAGCGACTGCAATTGTTATGCGTCGAGCTTCCTGGCTGCATTCTACAGCCCTTCTGAGAGATCTACAGTCGGTCATAGAGGATCTTTCATTTGATAAAACTAAGTTAGTCGGAGAGAAGACCAACGATGCCATGCATACAATGAAGGATTCCCGGGCCACTCTCCACACACTCAGCATAGTTACACCTGCTCTGAGACGAAGACAATTTAGACATCAATCTTATAACTTGCAGGTACAACCAGTACCTGCAGCAAAGACAGCAACTAGACAGGAACAGACAGAGGTCAATGAGAAGACGTCAGAATAATTCCACTAACCAGTCAAACTCTCAACAACCACCAGCATCAAGACAGCAATTTTGAGGTCTTGGTCAAGGGTTTGAACAATCTCCCCGACCCAGCGAGCTATACAGCCACTCTTTTTTGCCATCGTCTCCGACCATACCTAAACAACTGGAGGTCGAGAACATCAGACAGATGGGTCTTAGAAATTATCCAACATGGTTACTCTATACCCTTCATATCCCCCCCCCCCCACACCTTCCCCATACCTTTTCAGGGATACATCTCGCGTACAGCTCCTAAAACAGAAGATAAATCGCCTGCTCTCCTTAGGAGCAATAGAACCAGTACCTCAACAATTCCGAGGGAGAGGGTTTTATTCGCAGTATTTCCTGGTGCAAAAGAAAGGCAGAGGATGGAGAGCCATACTGGATCTAAGACGCCTAAACAAATTCGTGAAGAACCACAGATTAAAGATGGTCACTCTTTCAAACATAATTCCAACGTTGGAGCGCGGGGACTGGATGCTTACTTTCACGTAACAATTCACCCATCTCACAGACGATTCCTCAGATTTGTGATTGAACAAGATCATTACCAATACGCAGTCCTTCCGTTCGGCTTGTCCATGGCACCGAGAGTCTTCTCAAAAGTGTTAGCGGTCATAACAGCTTACTTACACAAGCATGGGGTAATCATTTACCTGTACTTGGACGACTGCTTACTAAAATCAAACAGCCAACAGCAAGCGCATCAGGTAAACCAGGAAACGTTAAATCTGTTTTCCAAACTAGAACTCATGGTAAACCATCAAAAATCGATATTAACCCCTACCCAGCAATTGGAGTTCATAGGGGCACATCTAGATGCAACAACAACGCAGGCCTCCCTTCCCTTCAAAAGATTCGGCACCATAGCGGATCTCATCAACACCATAGTAGGCAACCCGATAGAAACAGTGCACAACTGCCTACGGTTACTAGGCCATATGTCGGCCACAACAGCTGTAGTTCCTCACGCTCGCCTCCACATCCGAACCATACTGCTATGGTTCAACCCGATATACAAACCAAACAGGCACAGCCTGGACAGGATAGTCTCAATGCCAAATGCAGTCAAACACACACTACAATGGTGGTTACAACCACACAACCTGCTAAGGGGAATCCCATTTACCCAGGACTCACCCACCGTGTTTATAATGACAGATGCATCCTTACTAGGATGGGGCGCTTACATGGAAGGTCACTCTGCTCAGGGTCGCTGGTCCATACACGAAACACACGTCCACATCAACATCCTCGAACTCTGAGCTGTACGGAGGGCTTGTTCCTGGTTTCTTCCTGTGATAAAGAACAAAACGGTAAAGATCAGGACGGACAATGTAGCATGCATGTATTACATAAACAAACAGGGTGGTGCCCGTTCTCAATCCCTATGTTCAGAGGCAGTCCACCTCTGGAATTGGTGTATCAAGCATGGCGTGAATATATCAGTTTCATACTTACCTGGTTGCCAGAATACAATAGCAGACACACTCAGCAGACATTTTGTGAACAATGCTCACGTATTGCAGGATATATTCCACCTCTGGGGGTTCCCGAACATAGACCTTTTCGCTACAAAGGCGAACCGGAAGCGTCCAACCTTTTGCTCCAGGGCAAGGATAGGAGATCAATCACTAGGGGACGCCTTCCTCACAAAATGGTATGGGTACCTAGGATATGCGTTACCACATGCGATAAATAAATCTGTTAGTCTTTAAAAGTGCCACAGGACTCTGTTGTCCACCTATACCCTTGATACACAGGACAATACAGAAAGCCAAGACGGATGAAGCAATGATAATCCTTATTGCCCCAGCCTGGCCATGGCAAATTTGGTTTCCTTACCTTCTCCGGATGCCAATCGCCGATCCAATACCACTGCTGTTATGCAGGGACCTTCTTCACCAGGACAACGGTCAGGTGCTACATCCTCACCTAGACAAGCTCCACCTGACAGCATGGCTGATCAGTAGCTGCAATCTGATGAGCTACAATGCTCAGAACAAGTGAAAAACATCTTACTGAATAGCCGAAAACCATCTACTTGAAAGTCATATCTACAGAAATGGTGTAGATTCAATAAATGGTGTGAGGACAAGAAAATCTTACCTTGCTCGGCACCGATCCAGTCCATCCTGGAACACATCTTCCAACTGAAACACAGGGGTCTTGCAAATAGCTCACTGAAGGTACACCTTGCAGCGATTTCAGCCTTCCATGCCAAAATTCATCATAAGCTCATTTTTTCACACAGTCTACTCAAACGCTTCTTGAATGGGCTGCAGAACTTATATCCTGAAGTGCACTCACCAGTGGTGCCTTGGGACTTAAACCTAGTACTCCAGTCTATCACCGGAAAACCCTTTGAGCCATTAGCTACTTGCTCGTTAAAATTCTTGTCCATGAAGGTCTCGTTCCTTGTAACCATACCATCTGCAAGATGAGTAGGCGAAATGGCGGCGCTCATGGTCGATCCGCCGTATACAATCTAGACAAAGTAATACTACGTCCACATCCAGGGTTTATTCCAAAAATAAACACTGCCTTCCATATCAATCAGGAAATAAACTTGCCTATATTTTATCCAAAGCCGCACTCTGATCCACACTCAGCTCTCTTACACATGCTGGATATCAGACAGGCCTTAGCCTTTTACATAGATAGAACAAGGAGTTTCCGGAAATCTCCGAGGCTTTTTGTATCTATAGCAGAATGTTCAAAGGGCATGGCAGTCTCCCATCAGAGACTTCCCAGGTGGATACAAGAGTGCATTATCACATGCTATTCACTCCACAATGTAATACCCCCAGAAGGGATTAAAACCCATTCTACAAGGGGTACGGCCACATCAGTGGCTTTCCTCAAGGACGATCCACTAATAGACATTTGCAAGGCTGCAACATGGAGCTCGGTACACACATTCTCTAAACACTATGCAATTGACCAGTCAGTCAGAGCAGATACAGTCCTAGATACCAGGGTACTTTTGACAATAGACGGCATAAGCTCCAAAGTACCCTCCTTCCATAGGGGAACTGCTCCATAGGGACTTGGAGTGGAGCACCCCTACAGGGACACTACTCGAAGAGGAAAGGAAGGTTGCTTACCTTAACAGTAACTGTTGTTCCTTGAGATGTGTGTCCCTGTAGGGGTGCTCCACATCCATCCCTTCTCCCCTCTACTACGGAGCTTTGAATATGGGCTCTGTGGTTGCAATGGAACTGAGGGAGGGTGGCTGTGTCCGCGTGACCTGTAGTTCTAATGGCATCGCGAGGCGGGTCACGCGGACGTGGTCGGAGTGGGACTGCGAGGGAAAGAATCTCCGGCCTCGGCGTGAGGACGCACCAAAAACCTGGAGTGGAGCACCTCTACAGGGACACACATTTCGAGAAACATCGGTTACCGTTAAGGTAAGCAACCTTCCTTTTTTACAAAAATTGTCTGTTTAAATGTTTTCACTGCCTACCAGTGTTGTAGCTGTAAAAGCTGACATTGCTCTAGGTAGTGTTTCTGAGCTTTTCATGTTGCAGATCTTTAAAAAATCTGGGTGTATTGGAGAAGTCACCCAAAATATTACAAGCTGTTATGTCTTCTTATTCAGTCAAGCTTTCTGTGCTGTTACCTCTTCAAATCACAGTGTGTGAGCACATGTGAATCTTTTCCCTCTCCTCATCAATTATCAGTGTTGTTTGTACATATTTTGCTACTATAGTCATCTCTCTGTTTCTGGTTTCCTGCCTCCATAATTATTTCATTCACCAGGTCTCTTACAATCTTTTTGGATTCCATGGTAGCAGTGATCTCTTGTTTTTCATAATCTCTATCAAGTTTCAGTCTCCATTCTGGTGGTTGGTATCACAGCCCTCTGCACAGCTGGTTGCTACTTTGTCCAGATGTCGATTAGTTTGCATGATGATTCCATTGCAAAATTAAGGATGCCCTTTGGTGTACTTGTGGGGTTTGAGGTAGTAAAGGTTGGATTCCACCAGGGATCAGCACTTGGTCTATTACTATTCATAATTGTGATGGACTTCATAAGGAAGCAAATCCAAATGGAAAGTGGTACAAAGTTGACCTAAGCAAATGGTACTGTGCTAATGAATGAGAATGAGGAAGATTTGGTCCGGGGAGACTGATGCATGGAACAGGGAACTAATAAGCTTTGGCCTCAAAACAAGTAAGAAAAGACTGAAGTCATTGGGGTGACTTGTGTAGAAACAAGACAGATGAATTATCAACCTTGGGGGCCAATGCATAAATCAGGTTGCAGTGTTTAAGTACCTTGAGGACTGATTAGTGACAAATAGAGAAATCAACAGAGAACAGAAAGCAAGGCTGCTAAGCACAGGGAGGTCTGGTGCAAGATAAATTAAATGATTCATAAATGGATGCCCCAGACTACTTAAGGGACAACTTTACAAAACCATGGTAGGACTAGCTTTTCTGTATAGATCAAAGACATGAATGTCCAAAGAGAGGCACTTGAGAAGACTTGAAGCTATTGAAATAACATGTTTGAGGGCACTGAAGAGGTGACATTGCTGGACCACATGAAGAATTATGTCATCAGGAGTGAAGTCAATGTCTGTGGTCTCAGAGAGACTGCGAGAGAGGAGGCTGAGGTGGTATGGGTATGTACAAAGGATGGATTAAAGAATCCTTTTTTGGAGGCATTTGAGACTAAAGTTCATGGGGAGAGAATGAGAAGACAATAAAGGAAGTGGGAGGAGGGAATGGTTATGGAATAAATGTTGGATCAGCATGCCTGGAAAAGACTGATCTGGTGACCTGAACCCAGCTGGCAAGGAGAGGGGGAAGAAGGAGGAGCTAGATAGGCACTATTGACTTTTGATAGAAGTTGGCTGTTTAATAGCCATTTGTGCTTTTGAAAAATTTCCTCAAAATATAATGAATCCAGCATGATTATGGGGTCAAATAAAAAGTACAGTAATAAAGAGAATAAAAAATAGAAGAACAAACAATTAACAATACAGGAATAACATTATCTGTGAGCTAAAATATTACCTGTGATCCTGACCTTTGGGTAAACTTGAAACAACTCTTGGTCAAGATATTTGAAGATATCACTCCTTAGGCCATGCATAATGACCTGCCTTTCAGTTTCTGGGATAACTGAGTTAGGCCAGTTATTCAGCTCACTTGCCAGAGAAACTTGAGATATAGAGTGCTCCCATACTCAATTTAACAGGTTTTTATATACTTTTCAAGATAGTCTATTGCTGATGTTTCCTTGGTAACAGAATGTAGATAGCATAATGTTCCGTAGCACCTGTCTATTCAACTTCATGGATCCTTCCCAAAATAAGCTAGGGTTTAGCTCAGGGGCGTCAAAGTCATTTAGCCTTGGGGTCCATTTCTGTCAACAACTCAGTCTGGCGGGCCACAAAATGATGTAAGAAAAATAAGCCTTACAGCAACTACTTGTACGCATGGTCTGTAGTCTCTTGACCATTGGTATGAAAAAAACTCAGCTATTCTAATGAAGTTGGGTAAATCTTTGTGTATCTTTCATTTTATGTGATCAAATATAACTCATTCTTAACAGATTTAAGGGGAAAATCCTGAGCTGGTACAACCAGTGCAGGATTGCGGGCCGTAAGTGGCCCCCGGGCTACATGTTTGACACCTCTGGTTTAGCTGATGGCAGCTGATGACTTAGTATGAGAAAGTTGCCAGTTCAGAATACCCTATTTCCATTGTCTGAATTTGTGTCTGTATGTGGACCCTGGTGTTCAAATAATAGGCTTATTCTTTTTTCTCATTAATTTCACTACTCCATTTTGTCTCCAAGTAAAAAAAAAAACAAAAACATAGCAGCATTAGCCTAATATTCTCCTCTGACCCTTCATTGGTATTAGAGCTTGAAGAACCTGAATGCTTTGGGCCAATTTAGGATTTCAAATTTACAAGTTTTTACTTTTAAAACAAGCTCATCCCTCATCTCCTTTTCCTTCACAACTCCATCTAATGCTAACTATTATTACTTAGTACAGTTTTCTGTAACTTACAATTTTCTACATGTTATGATTAAGATATGCAGTACCAAAACCTTTAGTACTATGCTGCTTTCATCCACTAGAGATGCTATGGTGTATGGAATTTTCTCCAATAAGTGTAGCAGAAACATCTTTCATACATTTATTATCAAATTTGAAAGCATAGCATTGGCTGCTTAATTTTTATACTTTCATCAAAAGCCCAAACATTACCCTCCACCGTAGCTATTTGTGGAATAAAGGTCTCAAGTTTTTGCTTCATAATTTTTTCATAGATTTTATTACTTGCTACATGTCATGCAAAGCAATGCAGTCCTTTCTTCAGGTTTTCTTGGTAGTATTCCAATATTTAGGTGGCAAACTGGAACAACCATCTGTTTCACTTCAAATAAGAAGTACGGAGGCACAAATTAAATATCTCCAAAAGCCAATCATCAAAACATTAGAAGAGGAAGGAGAAAAAACACTTTAGCTTTCAAAATAAACCAATTGTTACAAGGGAATTTACTTTTCATATAAACAGAATAGCTATCTCTCAAATCCTATCACCAATCATAATCCTACTTTCATAATCCACTCTGGATGAATAGTTAAATTGAAGTAAGATCAAAATCTTTCCTCGCCACCTCATTGTACCAGTCTTCCGGCCCCAAGACCTCCCTAGCAAGATTCTTCCTTCTTCAAAAACTCTTCAATCAGTCTCTGCAGCCAAGTGCACTCTGACAGGAAACTTCAAAGAGCAGAAAAATTCCAGCTACAGCCTCACAGCAGAGAGCACAGCTGAGCTAGAACTTCAAAGTGAGAAGCCGTCTGCTGACAAGTTTCATGTCTGACCCACAGCATGATCAAAACTTTCCACCCCCTCACCCTTATGGCACCTAACATGTAAACAGACAAGACTGTACTCTCCTAGATTAGGTAGAGAATCAAGGTGAAAATAAAATGGATTCTTGCTAATTTGCACTAATGCCTGGGTGACCCACTGAGAATTACTGAAATTTTTGATTAGCATATAAATTGAACAAAACAGAACAAAAAAGCATGGTTTTGGGATGAGAAAATGAACTTTTTTAATTGACATTTTTCGCTAGAGTTTACTTTAAATGATGGATACTTCATAGCATACTAGTAAATGGAATTAGAGTATTTTGTAAAAATCATATATTTTTGTAATACAAGATCTCATTAGATCTGCTGTTTTTGCTGAAGTTTCCAAAGGTGCTTGTGAGAGTTAAGCACCCTAGATCCCACTGAAATTCATTGGCATTTGGATGCCTAAGTCCTTTAGGCTCCTTTGAAAATCACACTCTTTAAGTTTTTCCACAAGGTACAAGACTTTGCTGATTTTTTTAGGTATGGACAAACTGGTTTGAACCTTTGTCCCTGACTTTGATCTAGGCTTTTTGTGAGGCTCAAGCAAGTTTGAATCTTGACCTCTTTTCTCCCAATTATTTTCCATTTACCCCAAGTGAGAGTTCTTTCATTATTTTTGGTGCTCTCTGAAAGTGGAAGTTCTGCTGAAAATCTCATGGCTAAGCCTTTTTTGGGAAATGGTCATGCCAGCCTTGTACACTGAACATGTGGATACTATCTGGAAAAGCATGCAGACCTTCCTATGATTTCCTGACTCTTTTGAGGCTTCACAGTTACTGTTTTCAGCTCACAAAAATGAAGTTACTCCTAAATACAAAGCTGTTCAGTTGAGTATTTATTAACCAAGCAACCTGTGCAGCTGAAACTAGCAGTGCAGTAACAAATATTGGAGAAATGCCATGTCATGCATATAGATTTATTCTGGGGCTTCTTGTATAGATCTTTATACAGGATTATCTCTAATAGCATTAGCTTGATCAGTCATATTGCTAAAATTCAGTACTAACAAAGACTTAAAACAAAATCCTTTGAACATTGCCATTAAATTGCTGTCATGGCATCAATCCCCTTAACAAATTCCTTGCTTTTCACGTAGCCACAATATCCCAAAGTAAAAGGGAAGAATAGCAACAGTTATCAATTACTACAATGTCTCTACTGGTTTGTGAATTAAAAGCTGTTTGCATACACCCCCACATTTATATGCAGAATGTTTTACTGAAATACAGGAGATTCTTAAGCAAATATCTAGGAAACAAAATGTGACTAGCTTAACACTTCCTTACATTTAACAGGTATTCAGTCAATAGCTATAATAAAAGATAAATTATACAATTATTGCCACTAATGAATCTCAAAGGATTTATAGGATGATTTATCTTACATAATCATTTTTAATAAACATGAAACCATTTGATGATAATAAATTAAAAACAAACATGCTTAAGATAATATTTACATTTAGCACCATCTACATTTAATGGTTTGAGGCAGGAATTTCCATAAATTAGAGGGCCTGTAACTAAAATCATATTTCTTTGTTTTGATATGCTATGTGGGAGGTTTCACAAATCAGCTGCAGTGAATATGATAATTCATTATAGAACACTGTGGGTAATTAATTTTGCTAAATGGTCCTATTTTTATAAATTGAAAGAACTTTAAATCACAATGAGTAATACATTGCAGGTAAACCGTTAGTGTTCAGTTAAATGCCATTTTTAATTTAAACTGTTTTATCACTTCTGTTGGGGGAAGGACATATGCTTTACTTGTTTACTCCTATTTTTTGGAAAAAAGGTATTGGTATATAATACGTACATTTGTAAGATACCTGTTAGAGGTTCTAGGTACTATTTGCCTTAAATTTAAAATACAGCACTAAATTTTCTAAAATAATTAGTGGTATTGGATACAAATTTATGGAGCAAACATTGCACCTACAAATAACCTAGATTAAATAACTGCCATATGTGGGCAGTTGAAATGCACGTTCTTATCTCCTGAACTGCAGAGTAAGTTTAATTTAAGAAACATCATGTTAAAAAGACACACAATCTCTGACTCTCTTTTCTATCCTCACACATCCATAGGACAAGAGGAACACAAGGAGGCTAGGCCTCCATACTGTAGGCCAAACTGTCACTATATTTGCCAAAGGTGCATATAAATAGCAAACAGGGCCTGTATTCAGGACTAATGTTGGATCTTCAGGAGCCAAAAGTGTCATGATGGCAGGACAGATTCATCTCTGGGATCCCACTCCTTTTTCTACCTACATGAATTTATGAAGGCTTCATGGACTTCTGAGATGGGAAAGCTCTAGGTCAGAATATTTTCCGAATCCTCTTAATTGGGCTGTCCAGAATTAAAACCATGCCCATCCTTTCTCACATGCTGTCTTCTGCCCCAGTACATACCAGTAGAGAGCCCTTCTGTTTCCATTAACAAATTAGCTAGAAAATTGGAGAAAGAATAGTCAAATGATGACTGGACTTATTTACTTCATTTTATAGCTGAAATAAAGTGGATGATGGAACTAAGAGGCGCTATACTAGGTTGACAGGTCCATATCTATTGTACTGATCTGTGGACATCATTTTTCTGCAAGCTCCGCCCTTTTCCTGTATGTGTTCCAAGACTCACTGGGAAATAGTGGACATTGATATTAGCCAGTTCTATGCATCTATATAAATAGGAGTTATTTTATAAATAGGAGATATTTTCCTTTTTCTGGATTCTGAGCCACCTTTTTCCCCACAGGAGTATAAGAAGCATCTGAGTTTGGGCACATACGTAGTAAAACCACAAAGCCCTTCCTCTTCTAAGTATTTAATGGAGAATGCTAGAATTAGTTGGAAAATATTTTTTTCCCCTAAAGAAATTTTAATCTTTTATGTGAAAAATCAAAAACGGAAACAATATTAGTCAAAACTCATACATTTCCATTTGGAAATGATGTTACCGTGCCTCAGCAGTAGTTTAGGTGCCTCATGCCATTATTCTTCTCTGCGGTTAGACTCCCTGGCTGAACTGTATCTCCCACAAAGCATTATACCATACTCTTGCTGAGCTGGCAGCCATAGTCTGGCTGGGAACTTGGCCCATTGAGGAGAAAAGGGGTGTGAAATATTTGAATAAAAGCTCCCATATCATCATTTATTAATTGGAAATTTTCAGCTTTTGTCTCAAAACCAAAAAGTTTGCAGTTTTCAGTTGTTCGTTTTTAAATGAAAATACAAAATTTTCCACAGAAGGCAGAACTTTTTCTGAAAAATTTTGTTTTGTGAAAGACCCACTTTTCTGGCAAAAAATAAATTTTTGCTGTAGTTGTACATGGATTTAGAGATTGCACCACTTACTCAAAGAATCCATTAGAGAGAACTTGAATTTGTACATGGAAAAGAATTATTGTGTATATCCTAAGTATTCTGACAATTTATATCCTTGCTTTACAATGGAAATTATATTGCAAAAATTGCTGTATGAAGTTTATATACATTTTAACTGAACTTCTGAAATATTTGATATCCAAATGGGAAAGTCGACAGACCATGTGATAAACTGACAAGATAGACTTAAGCTTCTACCAAGAAGGTAGTGAGAATCAGTTTCCTTACAGTACTTCTGCCCCTTGTGAGCAGGTCTTGGTTTAGACTTTCTTCTTATTTCCCATATAATTGTAGAAAAAAGGCTTGTGGTAAACCATGACACATGAACAAATTATTGTTCTGTATGAGAGTCATAAATTGTAATGATCATGATTTGACTATCAAAGGTGTCTGTAAAATTAGTAGCAAATAACAAGACTATATTACAATGATGTAAAATTTTAAATTAAAGAAGACATTCACAGTAACATGCAATGCTGATTTTTTTTTTTTTTTTGCAGTGCAGCCTTTGGTATTGAATGTAATTTCTTTTTACATACAGAAGCATGTTGACACTATTAGCATTAAAAGATTTGACCTTTCTATACATGAAATGTCAATATGACCTTGCTGAATCCTGTAGATTTCAGCATTAGTGTCATTTGTATCTGAAACAGCTTTCTATTCTAACTATGATTTACTTGACTTTTCTTTTTCCATTAAGCAATAGTATTTTAATGCATTTTAGATTAATCTTAATTCAATATAACAATATCCTAAGCACATCGGGGAAATTACAGTTAAGCACAGTGTCTGTTTTATTTCATACTATACAACACATTTTGCACAGATCATGCTGACCAGTTAGTGCCACTATGGATATAAGGGATTTAGACTAATTACAATAACTTACTCATGTTATCTGCGTAATGCATGACTAACTCAAAGGTACTTTTACCGGATTTGTAAAAAATGTTATAGTAACTAGTTTTAACACAAAATTAGCAAACTATGAAATCCAATTGTCAATTGAAATGAATTGGAAAAGAATATTTGGATGCATTTGACTTCCCTGAACATGTAGATATTTCTTATATGGTGTTATGATTTTTTTTCTAGACACTACCCAAAACAGTCCTTCACTACAGTGGCAGATACACCTGAAAACCTTCGCCTGAAGCAACAAAGTGAATTGCAAAGTCAGGTAATCACTGAGTTAGTTCTTGTATTTCATTAATATTAGATAATCTGGTCCATTTTTCTATCATCTTCTCATTGCAATACTAGTATTTAAAGGACTTTAATTAAGTTGGAAACATTATTTGTATGGCTTTGGGACAGGGACTGTCTTTTTACAATGGTGTCCTGATCCGTTACTGGGGTGAACTGTTAAGATAATATAAATGCTAAATAATACATAAAATACCATGGCTAACTCGTGTGGTAGTTGACTATTTAGGGGTGTATTCATATTTTGCTACACTGAAATTTACTTGCAAAACTCTCAGTACCAATAATTTGGGTAATGTGGCAAAAGCCCAGAAAGCAGAATTCAGAATATATCGTTCAATGTTCTGGGAAGCTTTTTATAGAAGAATGGGTGAAGCAATGGGAACAGTAAAGGAAAATGTTGGAGTTGGTGTTTACAGTGATACATATATGGAACACTCTTAGCATTTTTTCTGGAGTGATTAAAGTTTGACCAATGGACCAAATGTGGTCTACAGCAGTTCTGCCCTCTGACTTATAGATGAACTTATATATAAAGAGGAAAGTTCTGCTGAAGTTACATTTCATCTTGATTGAGAGAACTGCAGTTTGCTTATTTTTATTATGGTTCAGTGGCAGCAGCTCCATAGTTAAGCTTGTATTATGGAGTTTAGTTCATCAGAAGCATTAAACCTTTATTTTGTAAAATCTTCTTCTAAGTGGCAAAATCTGAAATGTAGAATATAAACTTGGAGCCGTATTTGAACTTTTCACGGAAGTTTGATGAAGAATGAATTGATTCAGAAAGAATAAGATTTCTAAAATCACTCCTCCTTCAGTTTTTACTGGATTATCTTACTTTTACTACCCTTTCTGCAAGAAATCTCAAAACACTGTGAGACATGTTCTTTGTCCATGTTGTTGCTCATCATGTACAGATTTGTACACCATTGATAGTATCTGTCTATAGTGATAGTATAACTTTTTAGCCATGAGAGAAAAACGTGTCTGTCAAGCTGAACCAATTGAATTTGGAGACAAATTTGATTTGCCATGAATGCCTTTGCTCACTTTCGCTGCGTCTACACTTGTAAATTAAGTCAATTTAAGATTGCTTAAGTCGACTTAATTTACCCTGTGTCTACACTACAGTTTCCTTAAGTTGACTTAAGGAAAATAAAGTTGACGTAATGAAAATTAAGTCGACTTTATTAAACTTCCTTTCCACTAGACTTAAGGCTTAATTCGACTTTTTAAAGTCGAATTAAGCCAGTGTAGACGTGGGGTAGCCCTAAGTTGACTTAGGGCTACCCCAGGACTACACCAATGCCCTCCCTGCCTGGGGGGGGGGGGCAGAGGGGGAGCTTGGCATGCCCCCCAAAGGGCAGAGCCCTGTGTGACACTGTCTGGATTTAGGGAAGCATTTATGATATTATTTTTTATGGATATCTCATAAATGCTATAATCCATAGAAACTATGTCATGTTTGGTATCAATAGAAAGGTAGTAATTTGCTGGGAATGATTATATAGTTTGTCTAGGAATTCTATTTATATTAGAAGTTAGTTAGTTAGGAATTTGATGTTATATCTATACTTTAACTTGTCGTTCTGGAGAAATGCCTTAGACAGGAGGGTGTGAACAACCATTGTCTCCTTAATGGCTCATCAGGTTTCTCCCTTTGGCCCATTGTAGGTGGGAGCTTCCTTTACATTAAGGAGACAATGGTTGTAATGTTAAGGAAGCTCCCACCCACATTTATGAGATATCCATAGAAAATAGTATCATAAATGCTTCGCTAAATCCAGACAGCATCACACCCTGCCCACATGCCCTGCCAGGGTCCCTGTCCCCCTTTGCCCCATTGTACACAAGGGGTGCCCCCCACCACCATGTACCTGCCCAAGGTCCCCCCTAGCCCCACAAAGTCGATCTAGAGCATCCAGTGTGGACACTCTAGGACGACTTTGTAAATTCCCCTTTAAGTCGACTTTAATTTTAAGTGTAGACATACTAAGTCGACTTAGTTAAAGTCAACTTAAATTAACAAGTGTAGACATAGCCTTCCAGAGGGAGGGAGCGGGAGAGACTAAGTTCCTCTCTCAGCAAATGCCCTTCTGGCCTATAGAAACATTCATTGAGTTGGAAAAGAGGAGACAAACTTCAAATGTCACCTCTTTTAACTGCTTTGAAATTCATATGCAACTCACTACCCTTATTTATAATTAAAGACATGAACCCCAACCTAGGAGGCAGTTCGAGGAGAACTTTTGATAACTCTTTTTCTTCCCCATTTTTTAATAAACTTGTGTAGGATTTATGTAAGGTAATTGCAGCCTCAGAACCCAAGTCTAATATGACAAACTCTCATCTTATCCGCTGCATCACACTAAACCAGTTCTCATTATTCTGTATCTTATAGACACAAAGCCTTTAAGGTCAGATGGGATCATGAGCCCAATATGATCATCTAGTCCGACTTCCTGCACAGCACAGGCCACAGAACTTCACCCACCCACTCCTGTAATAGATCCCTAATGTGAGACTGAGTTATTTAAGTCTTTAAATAATAGTTTAAAGACTTCACGGTATAGAGAATCCACCAACAAGTGATTCATGCACCATGCTACAGAGGAAGGCAAAAAACCCCAGTCTTGAAGCCAGCTAGGTTTTTTGCCTCCACTGCTTCCCTTGGAAGGCTATTTCAGAACTATAGTCCTATGATGGTTAGAAACCGTCATCTAATTTCAAGTCTAAACTTCCTGATGGCCAGTTTATGTAGTGTCCACATTAACACTGATCTTAAATAACTTCCCCATCTTCAAAGCGGCTGATGAAGTGGGGTATTCTCCCACAAAATTTCATGCAATAAATATATTTGTTAGTCTTTAATGGTGCCACAGGACTCCTTGTTTGTTTTGCTTAAATAACTTGATGTTGATCTTAAATAACTGCTCTCCCTCCCTCATATTTGTCCCTCTGATGGATTTATA
Organism: Pelusios castaneus; assembly: GCA_007922175.1. Taxonomy (NCBI): domain Eukaryota; kingdom Metazoa; phylum Chordata; order Testudines; family Pelomedusidae; genus Pelusios; species Pelusios castaneus. Next base: position 5,690,639 of record ML685840.1, on the reverse strand, counting down.
GAGAGCAATCGTATCTCCCCTTAACCTTCTGAAGCCAGGCCATATCTGGTACAGGAACATGGCAACCAGTATTCTATAGCTAGTTGTGAAACCCACTGGGAAAATCTGCCACCTCACCCTCCAATGGTTGGTCTACAAAGGTGCTAGTAATTACTTCTATAGCTCAACTAGTAAGGGTCTAAACTGGGGATCTCAAGATCAGTGAATTCACATGCTGATCTATGTGTATGGCTGGCATGGCTGCATATTATTCACCCAGGGAGAAGACCTCTTTCAATAAGATTTTGTGTTAGAACTATCATTTGTAAATTATGGTGTCAATCACCAAAATACCCTGCTTTTACACTGCAGTTATTTCTCACACATTTTCCTTGTGTAACTCTTAGCTCAGATTGTGTTATATGTCCCCTTTGTTCCCAATCCACAGAGGATATGAGTCTCTGACAACGGTGATCTTGAAAGTGTGGCTCCTTAGTGCAAGCTGTAAAGTCTTGTTCTTTTAGCTCTAAAGATCATCAGTTCAATTCCTAGTGTTGGCCAACACAGCATCTGTTGCATTTGTAGTTGTTTCACGTTGCATGTTTGTAGGTTGAGAAGGGTGCTTCATAGTGGCAGGGATGGGTGAGTGCAGATGTTCTGGAGTAATGCAGGCATGTGAACCCAGCTGCCTCTGGCTGTATCGAGTTTTCAGAAACCCTTGAAAGGTTACAGAGTGTTTTGGGAAGCAGGTGTTGAAAAAACACGTTCACAGAGGCTTCTCCCAGCTGATAACTTATGTTGTCATTTCAGAACAGGGAGTGTTGCTTTTGCATGCTTATTTTTAGGAAGGTTTAAATTAGGATAAAATATTGTAGATGAGGAGTTTACTGAGCTATGTCATGGCCTCTCACATGGTTCAGGAGGGCCGACAAAGTCAAGGGTGACTTTAAAGGTACAGTTTGCTCCTGTGATTCCCAGGCAATTGCAGTCCCCCTTTCTCCCTGACTTTGGGGAGCCATCCACTAATGAGATAAAGATGTTATCTGTAGGGTTCTGACGTGAAAAAGACCAACTCAAAAATGATGAAAAGTTGTTCCCATATAATCGGTGTTTGGTACCACCTCTTTGAAACTAGTTGCTAGAGCTTAGCTCTAGCTCCCATTTCACAAACTCATCAATGTCACTGCACTAATTATCAGTCTTGATCAAGAACTGAATCAGCCATAGAGATTAAAGTATCCCTATTGCATCTCAAGGAAGCCCATCCCCATCAGCTTTGAAGCATTCTGGCAGCACAGTTTGTGTGGGGGAACTTGGTTGGCTATCGATCTGAATATAAACGGAGTGCTTCACTCATTGGGGCTGTCAAAGCAATGCCTTTCACAGCACTAAATCCACACTCGTCTTTTTTAAGCTGTAGTTTATACTTGCATGCAACTGAACTCAATAATGATTTGCATAAAATGTCAGACATGGAGCTGCACAAATCTTAGATGCTATGAGAAAAGCTTGTCTGTAGCAAACCGAGTGCTCTCAGTTCCTGGGTGTCCTGCACTTCAGGCTCTGGCAGCCAGCTGAGGCACAGCACATCTGCACTCACCCATCCCTACCACTATGAAGCACCCTTCTCAACCTACAAACATGCAATGTGAAACATCTACAAATGCAACAGATGCTGTGTTGGCCAATACTAGGAATTGAACTGATGATCTTTAGAGTGCTATGGATCCTCAGTCCCTCCTGCCCTGGGGCTAGGCTCTCCACCCCATAGGCCACTGGGCTTGGAGCCCTAAGATCCGCCTGGGCAAACATGCCCTCACTACCTGTGCCTCCTAGGTGCTGTCAGTAACAGCTACTGATCAGCTCTCCACCACTCTTCTTCGCTCTGTTCTCCTCCACACACTAAACACTGCTCCTACCTCCACCTCCAAACAATATGCCTAAACTCCCTCACTGCCTGGCTGCTACAGGGGCTTTTTATCTTCTATCCTTAATTGGACCCAGGTGCTCCACCTGACGTTAGATGCCTTAATTAGAGTCAGGTGCCTTAATTGGTGCAAAGCAGACCCTCCCCAGCTGCCCTGGGAACAGGGCCTTGCTGAGCCTTGAGCTAATATACCTGCCTTCCACCATCTTCCTGTAATGGGATAGCCCCAGCGAACACAAGTCCCTCATGCACTCCTGGGAACTACGATCTTGCAGGGTTCAGTGCTGACTTTCTGTATCTGGTCCGGGATCTCTTGGGGCTCGGGTGTAGAGATGGTCTGTCGTTCGCCCTCCTGACCCTGGACCAGGAGAAGGCGTTCAAGAGGATGGACCATCGGTATTTCCTGGGCACCCTGCAGGCGTTCGGCTTCAGACCTCATTTTGTGGGTTTTTCCAGGTGCTGTACGCCTCCGCAGAGTGCCTGGTGAGGCTGAACTGGACCCTGACTGAACTGGTCAGCTTCAGGCAAGGAGTACGTCAAGGCTGTCTGCTGTCAGGCCAGCTATACGCTCTGGCCGTGGAGCCCTTCCTCTGTCTCCTACATAGAGACCTCCTGGACTATGCTGGGGGGACTGGTGGATCCCCTTATGCTGTGTCAGCGCATGGGGCTCTCCATCCTTCGCAGCCCCTGGTGCCTACTCTGGGAGGTAAAGGCAACCTTGCTTCCTGCTGATCGTGTCTACCTCGAGAGGGTGCTCCCCGCCCTCCTCTCAGTCCTGGCCCTTTGGAGCTTTTCATCAGGCCCTGGCCCCACGAACCCCCCCACCCGCCCTCCACTGCACACACCGAGTCAGCTGCTAGATCTGCAGCCGGCTTGCTTTTGAACCGCACCTCAAAAATATCTGTACACGCTCGTGCTCCACACCATCCACTTCTTCGCCCTTGTGTCTCGCCCTGACACAAAATGGCAGGACCTGATTCCACCAGTGGAGGGTGAGTACCCCCGGTGGGCCAACTTGTATGCTAGCTTGACCCCGCAGCTCGCCGGGGACATCAGTTGGTGGCTTCTCCATGGAACCGTGAGCACGGTCATGTACTTGGTGTGGTTCACCCCTCGCCCTGACACCTGCCATTCTGCGGTGTGAGGGAGACCCTGGCGCATGCATATCTGGAGCGTGCCAGGTTGTAGCCCCTTTTCTGGCTCCTCCAGAACCAATTACTGAGGTTCTGGCTGCACTTTTCCCCTCACTTGCTTTTATATGCACTCCCCATTCATGGCTCCACAAAGTCGCGGGACCGCCTCGTCAACCTCCCCCTGGCCTATGTCAAGGTTGCGATCTATAAAATAGGGGAGAAGAGGTGGGCAGAGGGGTGTCTCTGCGACTGTGGGGCCTACTTCTGGACCCTTGTTCGATCACGTCTCTGAGCAGAGTTCCTTTGGGCACCGTCCGCTGGTGCCCTTGACACCTTCCAAGAGCAGTGGGTTCTGTCCGGGGTTCTCCGCTAGGTGTCCAGGCCCTGCAGAGACTCCTTTATAGTGCAGGTAGTCTGGCGTGGGGCCACTTGACGTGCTGGTTCCGAGGGCTCTGGTATGACCGTCAGCTCTTTTACATCCACACAAGAGGTTTTCCGGAAGACCTCTCCGAGCTGCTGGTTTTCTACTATGACCTCCTCTGGACCTGGAGGCTCGTTTCTGTTGCAGCCCCTCTTCCGGTTCCTCCAGAACCTCTTATTGAGGTTCTGGCTGCACTTTTCCCCACACTTGTTTTTATACGTACTCTCCATCCGTGGCTCCACAAAGTCATGGGACCTCCTTGCCAACCTCCTCCTGGCCCTTGCTAAAGTGGCCATCTACAAGACCAGGGAGAGGAGGTAGGCAGAGGGGGATGACTGTGACTGTGGAGCCTACTTCTGGTCCCTTGTTCGATCATGTCTCCGAGCAGAGTTCCTTTGGGCAGCATCCGCTGACTCCCTCGAACTGTCTAGGAGCAGTGGGTGCTGTCCAAGGTTCTTTGCTCGGTGTCCCCTTCCGAATCCCTCGTTTTAAACCTTTGACCCTCACACCCGTTCCTGTTTTTTTTCCATTAGTTGTCCCCTGAATTCTGTTGAGGCTGGGTCCAGTGCTTCCTCCTCTTAGGCTGGGGGAGGGGTTTTAAGCAGTGGGCGGGCTTGTGCCCACCCACTTCCTAGTCCTTCAAATAGTACCATCCTCCCGTAGACATCAGGCCTGGCTCTGTCACATGTCTTAGGGGACACCTTCCTTATCAGATCTGCAGACAAGAAAAAGTGTATGGTTGCCATTTACATGTGGGGGTGTGATTTCACAAAGCTCCGGTATATAAATTATCTACATTAAAATTAGCATAACCCCTGATCATCATTCACTTCATAACAGAGCCATGGCAACATCTCCAAGCTCTATGAAGTACTCTGTTTTGTAAATTGCTTTCATACTAAAATAAAATTTCTATAAACTTAAGAGAACCTCTTTTGAATCTTGTCACAAAATAGAATTATACTGTGTGACCAACATAAGAACATATGAATTGCCATTCTGGATTAGATCAGAGGTATGTTTAGTTCAGTATCCTGCTCCAACAGTGGCCAGCACCAGATGCAACTTCCTCTGAAGTTTTTTTTCTTCCGGAAGATCTCTGTCTGACTAGTGTGCACTGGAAATATTACTTTATCTGAGGCAGAAAAGAAAAAACACATGAAACCTAGATCAGCTGTTGAGAATCAACCTCTTGCTCCCACACAGTAACAATCAGTACTGCTTGAGTTTCTTGCCAATGCAGTTACAGTTTATGCATCCAAATGAAATGAATTCTGTGGTAGGCAACTTAAAAAATAAAAAATAAAAAAAATCCATGTTGGCTTTTGGCTACAAAGCCCAGTGAATGTAGAATGCTTTTTTTCCATATATTTTAGCACTCTAGTTTCTGTGTAAGCATCTCTGTCTAATGTTTGTGGTAGCTGCAGGATTCCAAGCTTTTTAAAATTCAGGGCTATAGAACAATGCCATACAGAACAATGCATGCAGGACTAGGGCAGCACCATCAAACACTGTATAATCCAAAACATGCGTGGTTTTGTTTTTCATTTAAAGGGTTATAAATTATTGGTGGCATGTTAAATCCAAGTGCTGGGTCCTCTATAAAGAATACACTAAGGTCAGTATCAGGTGCCAGCCTGTCATGTTGACATGATCTGATGAGGGCAAAACAAACAAAACACTAAAATGCTCTTTCTTAGAGGAGGCAATGGAGTATGGATTGCTCTTTAAAACGTACGTTGTTAGGAGTAAAGCAACATCATTGAAAAGCTTTCCAGAGAGTGATCTGTTTCCGAACAACCTAATCTGAAAACATTTATTTTGTTTTTCTCCCTTATCCAGGTTCACTGTTGCTATAGTGGTCTTTTTCTCCCCACTGCTGCAGTTGCAGGAAGCAGGGTCATCATATACATTCGTGTTACTTGATGATTTTTGGCTTCCCTTTGCTGAAAAACTCACTATTCAGTTTGCCACCTGGTAGAATCAATAAAGTCCAGGCCATAGGCAAAAATCTATCTGTTTCTAAAACTACAGAATATAGGCAAAAATTTACTGATCTACTAGTCTGTGTTCCAAATGTTTCTTTTTTGTACTTCTGTGCAGGAATAGTTACTGTCTCCAATTTGTTGGGGATTAGAATTTTCTCTGGCTATGTAGGAAACTTACTCCATAGCCTCATTCCCTCTGACTTTTTCTTTCATCTGGAAAAGCTCCCCAAGAAGAAATCCAGTCACAGCAGGGAGTGTCTTTTCTACAGCATTGCCAGGCAGGGGAGTTCTGTATTTTTCTTTGTTTGTTTGTTTATTTTGCTTAGGAACCATCTCTGTCTATCTGCTTTGGCTTCCAGCCTCAGTCACTGGTTCCCGTAACCCGTACCAGGATAAGTTGCTTCATGGCTCTTCGGTGCCTGCGTGTAGCAGCAGCATGTAGCTCGAGAGTAGCTGTTCTGCTTCTGCTCTTCCAAGCAGCCAGAGAGTTCAGAAATATGCAGTCATTAGTGGTACTAAGGGAGTTTATGGCAGCAGCTCCTTGGGGGCAGGGGCAGGATGTCTTGGTGCCAGATCAGGAGGAGGATTCAGTGGCCCAGGTACTTACACAGATTGTAGTTCCTGTATGGAGATATGTCAGAAGGTCTGCTGTCCCATACACCCTGTGGACCTGGAGCAATGCCACAGGCCCTTGCAAGAGATTAATGGGTGCTAACCTGCTGCCTTCTTGTTCCAATCTCTGCTGCCACTGCCTATGACTCTATGGTGCCTCTGTTAATTGTCTGTGGTCTCTCCAGTTGGGTGTAAGTACTTTTCTTACTTGTCTTTCCCTCACTACACAGCTCTCATACATGCAAGGGTTTCATTGGTTTCTTGTAGTCTCTAATAGGCAAGGGTGTGCCTGTGGCTTCCTTTCTTGAGCTGGGGCTAAAGGAGGCCACTTTTAAAGAGGTCTGTCTTTCTCTGTAGGCCTGCCTAACTGGAATAAGAGCATTGTCCCAATAGCCTAGCTTCATCAGTCAGTTTTCCAAGAAGTGTAGCTCTAACTTGCTCAGGAAATGTCCCTACCAGTCTCTCCATCCAAGGTCTTTCCTTAGAAAATATATCAGTGTTGAAAACTGGAACAGAGAAGCCCCTGGAGGGGGTGTGATCCCTTACTGTCCGATTAGCACTCCGAGGGCCAAACCCTTCCCTGTTCGAGTCCAAGAAAAAAATGTAAAAGAAAAGGGAAAGAGTCAGGCCAAGATCTTTCAGGATCTCCAGTTCTGTGGTCCCTTGATCCAGAGAAAATTAGTTTGTGAGAAATCAAAACAAAATTGCCTTTAGACATCTCATTCTCTCTAAAGGGAAAATCTGAGTTTCATATAAAGAGAGAAAACACAGTAACCACAAATTCTATTCTTCATGCTTATCCTCAGAAGAGGGCAAGCTCTTAGACTCCATTCTGGGAAGGAAGAGATTGAGAAAAAACTCTTCCCTAAACTGCTTTGGAGTTCATGCTACAGAAGGCTATAGGTTGATAGGGTCTGGGAAGCAGTGACCGGTCAGAAAGAAAAAGGTACTGTACTTCAGTTTTCCAGGAATCTCCAACTATGGACAGTGCTACATCAGGGCAGAAGCCACTGAATAAGAAAACTGAGTACACTTGAGAGAAGTGCAAAAATTCTGAATGATATCTAAATTTGGGTCTACCCAAGACACAATTTCCAACACTGATGTGGCAGATAATCTCCTTGTCAATGAACAGGTGATTCTGTCAGAAACCCACACATAGCAGAGTAGTGTTCACTGTAGAACACAGTTGTAAGACAGTTTCTACCACACTGAGGGCAGTACGGCCCTTGGCCTATTTTGCACAGGCTGACTGGATCGATTCTCTTTAGCAAAATTTAGTCAGTGGGTCTAAAGACATAAAACCAGACCTTTAACAAAAGTCTCTGGAAGCAGCTTCTATTTTATTTTAATTTAGTTTTATTTTGGTTTTGGTTTTATTTTGGTTTTTACCTCCCTTGTCTTCATGGTGATATCCACAGAATGTTAGCCAATGCCACTTGTGGATCAGAGTGGAGGATGGATGTCTAAAGCAGCTGCTTAATGGCCTTCTTGAAGTACCCCAGGTCAAGCTCTTTGGAGATGCAATAGACAAAAGAAGCTTTGAAACTACAGGAGAAAAATACTCTGTTAGCTAAGCAAAGGAGGAAAAAGTACAGGAGAATCATCAAAAGAAGGCCAGCCCAGTCATGGATTTGCACAGAATTTTGAAAATTGCTCCGGGAGGTCTTGGAACAGAGCTCAAGGATGAGATTTCTCCAGATAGCCACCTGGCAGCAACAGTTGTCTTTCTCTAGTTGTCTAAGGAAATGAAAATCTTGCAGACCAGGGGAGCAAGCTTCTCAGTTTTTCAGCAAAAGGGGTCACCTACCAGTTCTTCAGGCTGATGGATGCTGGAGGTAGCTGACAGGGACTGTGCAGTAGAAGTAATCAAATAGCCTGCAATAAATTTTCTCTTGTTCCCTCTCTGCTTGACCATATACTAGATTCTAATAAAGCATATCTGAATGGTGAAGGCAATTTCCCATTTCCTAACTGTTGAAGCTATCAAGCCAGTCCCCATTTTAGACATATGTCAAAGGGTCAGTTTTATCCTCTTTGTATCAGACAGGGCTACCCTGGACCTAAAGAAATTAAACAAATCAGCAAAAATTTCAAAGATCAGGATGAAAGTCCAGCTGTCAGAACAGATTTCAACCTTTTAGAAAAGGTTTCTCCAGCTGAAGGCTGATTCTCCCATATTGCTAAATAAAAGAGGGCTTCATTCTTCTCTATACCCTGGCAATATGGGAATGGAATCCTGCTATGGAAAAGACAGAGAACCTATCCTACAATTTTAACTACCTTTTGTCTTTTGCTTTTACCTTTTAGGTCCCAATGCTGCTGTATTAATTGCATCATTTCTCTTCCTTCCTTCTGCCTGCTTGCCTGGTAGTGCTTTGCAATAGAGGACAGTCCAACATCTTGAAATAAACAAATGCTTTAATATGCAGTCTGCCTTTGCTGTCTGAAATGAAACAAACAAAAGTATCTAATTCTGCAGTATCTAATAAAACAGAGGGGAAGACAAGATGGGGAGTTTCTTTGTGCAATACCCGGAATAATATGTTGCTGACAGGTTCTGAGTGTTTTAAGGGTGTTTTAACTTCTGAGGTGGAGCTGATAAGATGCTATTGAGTTTCTTTTGGAGGCATACAGGATATTAGTCTTGGATTGCTGATTGAACTGGCAGAGAACAATGGCTTGTGATGAAGTGCTATTATGGTATCACTTAATGTTTTCAGTGTCACCTTGGTTCTTTGTTCTGCATGCATATCCCAGAGAGTTTTCTTTTTTCATTGATCTTATGCAATTTTCCATCACAAAAATTATATTTGTTTGATTTTTTTAAACTATATTTTGTTGTCATCTTGTTTTGTTCTTTAAAATTTCATGGGTTTTGAAGTTGAGAGGTGGCCATTCATTCCTCGTTTGATTTCTTTTATGGATCAGATCTTATTATTGAACTCAATGGGATAATGTGTGAGGAAGGCTACCAACTTCTGTCCTAGTCTTGTTTTTTGTAAATAGAACTTAGTGAAATTTTCCTGCAAAAGCAATTTTTACACCCACCTCCAAATTGCACATTTAGATCAACCAAAACAATTAGCAAATTTGGGTCAGTTTCAGCAAATTATTTTAGTTTAGGCAAAAAATTGTAAATATTGAAACAGTTCATGTTGCCATTTCTAAAATGGAACATTTTGACTTTTCATTTGGAAAGATATTTTGTTCCCTCAGTTTCATATAAAAATATTTTAAAATATTAAAAAACCTTGAAATAATTTCATTTTGGGTCAGCTGAATGATTGGTGTAGACATGAAGTGAAATTGTATTTTGAAATTTCAGTTCACTGAAACTTTTGAAACATTTTCATTTTGGTTTGATCCAAAACAATTTTTTTTTTCAATTTTTCCACATTTGCCCTCAAACCAAATAGTTACTTGCACAGTCCTACTCTTAAAATTGTCATTCATTTGAGTAATTTCAGGTGCATGCTATCACAATTCCAGATTTACCATATTTTTCGGACTATAAGACGCACTTTTTTCCCCCAAAAGTGGGGGGAAAATGAGGGTGCATCTTATAGTGCTAATACGGTCCAGCAAGCAGTGTTCCCTCTAAGCTGCGGGCGCGCGGCCGCAGAGCGGCCGTCGCACCCCCCCCCCCTCGCAGCAGTGATGGACCCCCGCGCAGCCCGGCAGCCCCTGCTGCTCCCTCCAACCCCCGGGGCCGCGGCTTTGCCGCAGCACACCCGGCCTGCGCCCAGCCTCTGGGCTGGCCCTCCCCGCCCCCAGGGCGGGACAGGCAGGCTCAGGCTCGGGTCAGGAGCGCGGGCCTGCCTGCCCCACGCGGCCGGGGCAGAGGGGTGGCTGCGGCGGGCTCCCGGGCTCCCACCTGCCGTCTGCCTCCTTCCCGGCCTGGGGCTGGGGCCGGGCTAATCCACGGCCCCGGTCTCCCAGCCCGGGGCTGGGATCAGCCTCCGGGGCTGGGGTGTGCTCCCCCCCACCGGCGGCTTGCCAGGGCCGCGGTAGGGTCGCCCGGCCTCTAAGCTGGCCCTCCCCGACCCCAGGGCGGGACAGGCAGGCTCAGGAGCGCAAGCCTGCCTGCCTGCCCCACGCGGCCGGGCCAGAGGGGTGGCTGCGGCCGCGGGGGGCTCCCGGGCTCCCACCCGCCGACCGCCT
>ML685840.1:5662310-5680015 GCA_007922175.1 Pelusios castaneus | reverse complement strand
CTTCTTTCTCTTTCTTTGCTTCCTTCCTTTCTCTTCCTTCTCTTTTTTCTTTCTCTTTCTTTTTTTCTTTTTTCTTTTTTTCCTCTTCCTTTCTCTTCCTTCCTTCTTTCTCTCCCTTTCTTTTCCTTCCTTCTCTTTTTTCTTTCTCCCTTCCTTTTTCTTTCCCTCTTTTGCTTTCCTTTTTCTTTCCTTCTTTCTCTTCTTTGCCTTCCTTTCTCTTTCCTTCCTTTTCTCTTCTTTGCCTTCCCTTTTCTTTGTTTTCTCTTCTTTGCATTCACTTTTCTTTGTTTTCCTGCTCTAAAAACTGGGTGTGTCTTATGGTCAGGTGCGTCTTATGGTCCGAAAAATACGATAATCATATTTAAGCATATTTTAAGCAAAGGTTTTGATGAAATCTTTAATATTGTTTTATAGTTTTATGATACAATCAGGGATAAGTGAATCCTGCAAAAGAAGGTAATGGAAAAAAGACATTATGCAAGTGAGGTGAGTACTGGTATAACTTTCTGAAGAAATTATAGACAAATTCCCACATCAGACATGTGGACTATATCTAATATGTCAGGATGTTGGTGCCATTTAGTCCTAGTCTGCACTAAAACTATTACTGTATCTCTCTAGAGATGGGAGTTGCAGTAAACTCTGTCTACACTTTTGCTTGTATGATTGTTAGCATGCCAATAGAATGTGAAAAGTCCTGATGTACTTCTGTTTAGAAAACTAGAATGGAACTACCCATCAGGAAACGTAATACCATCTGGGGAGACTCAAAAGAAGGTTGGGACACTAAAAACCAGGCAAACTGTTGTTCTTGGCCGAAACATTGCAAAGACAATAAGTGCGAAACCCTGTAGGAAGATAAAGTAAGATATTGAAAGATCCGAAATTGGGACATGTTATATGTCAGACCCAAAATGAAGGACACAAAAATATTATTCCTGCTGGAAATGTAACAATGATATGGGATTCATTGTGTTAGTGTAAAATAACTTCTTCTAACTTCAGTTTCCTGTTTTTTTTTTCTGATGTAAATAATTTTAGCAGTAAAATGTGTGGGTCACTAAATTTGTGGAGAAGTTAGGTAACTTGGGCACTAAAATGAAAGACAGTTGAGTCGTATAAGTTAGGATTATTAAAAGGAAACCCACTGAACAAAAACTGTTGCTAATACAGACTGACATTTTGATATAAGAAAATGTACAGTAAATGGGACAATCTCAGTTGAAAATCATAGAGGATCAATGAGAAAGAAGAGGAGGAAGAGCAATTCCAGTTGTACAAACAGAAGTAATATAAAAGGTGATAAAACAGATCCGCAGAGACTACAGTCACTGTCTGTTAATTCAGTTGCTAATGTGGCAATACAAAACCTTTTAAAGGGATACATTAAAATTTATAATTAAAATAATATCTTGCGTTATTAGGACCTCAAACATTAAAACAACCTGAAGGCTTCTTTATTTTCTTTCGCTGTTTTTGCAATTTTTTCCCCTTCACTACGCTTAGGCAATACACATAGCTAGTCAATTTCATATTTCTAGCCAGTTTTCCTTTTTGATTCTAATGTACTTTGCTCTAAAGTTTTTCTGTTGGTATAGTCCATTCTGGATAGCTAATGGGTGGTGGGCTGCCATGTGCAACTGTCTCAAAGGAAACTGAGCTCAGTGGTTCTGATTCAGCTCTGCGTTTGTTATGTAGGAAGATAAAGGGAAAAAGATTAGGTGAAAATGTGTTAAAGTAACTGAAGAAAAGTTGAGATCAAGAACCAAAGCCCTGTGGGTGTGTGCATAACTGAATATTAGGTTTGGATTCATGGCCAAAAGATCAAAAGCAAACTGTCTCAACCTCAGTGTATTGGATGACTCAAAACAAAATGTTTCATTTTTATTTTGAGGCTTTAAAAACATTTACATTTAAAAAAAAATAAAACAAAGAGAAATTCCAATCGCAAAGTCTTCCTGAAATGAAAAGTGAGAATGAATTCTTTCAGCATATTTTTTTCCTTCCTTTCTCTTTTGACCCAAGTTTGTGAAGTGATTCAGATGATTGTGTCAGCATTTTTGACAAAAAAAGATTTTGCACAAAAATTACATCAAGCTATACAGAACACAGGTTAATTGCTGTGGGAAGTGTGTCATATACAGATTGAAACTCGTTCACAGAAAGTCTGACCAAACTAGGAAATGAATCCAGGTCTCCTGAATCTCAACACTGTGCCTTGAATAAAAGAACATCCTGAAACTTTTCTTTTCTTCAGAGCCTTGCAAATCTTCTGAGATTGTAAACAACACGATTGCAATACTGATTATAACAGTGGTTCCCCTTGTCTAGAATCATGTTACTATAAGTGATATCTTCCTCTGAAGCTCCTGATACTGGCCACTATTGGTAACGGAATACTGAACTAAGTGGCCCACTCATCTGATCCTTTATGGTAATGTCCATATTTCCACTCCAGAAGGAAAGGTCTGCACCTCACTGAAGAAAAGAGAACTTTCAGGAAACTCTTATAGTCAAGAGATTGGGTTGGGATGCAGGAGGTGGTCTAGGTTCATTTCCTAGTTTTGCCAAAGGCTTTCTGAGGACAGTTTTCATAGGCTTTGTGTGCCTCAGTTCTCCATTTGTACAGTGAAGATGATAGTGCTTCAATACCTCGCAGGAAATGGGGGTGGCATATGAGTATTTAGGTAGGTACATTCTCATCCAGAATTTCCAATGTGGGATTATGACAGTGAATTGTTGGTATATGAATATTGGATTAATCTGGTTCCCTTTTCCACATTGTAACAATTAATGGATTCTGTTTAGTTTACTAATTTTAAAAGACAACAGAGTCTTGTGGCACTTTTAAAGACTAACAGATTTATTAATATTTAGTAGTCATCCTTCTTACTACAGTGAAACCATTCTTCCCTTTGTTTCCTCAGTGGCAGTTTCCCTGGGAACTTCTTTATAGGCTTGGGATTGAGAATCTTTGTAGGCAAACTTTATTTTCCTCACCATTTTTTCCCTCTTCCTTATTCTCATGGCTTTCCATTAGCTTTTTGAAAGGTTATGATTATAAACTGTCCATCAAGAAATTTAGGCTTGAAATTAGATGCAGGTTTCTAACCATTAGAGGAATAAAGTTCTGGAATAGCCTTCCAAGGGGAGTTGTGGGGGCAAAAACCATAACTGCTTTCAAAACTGAGCTTGATAAATTTGTGGAGGGAATGGTATGATTAGCCTATTTTGGAAATTGACTGATATTTGGCTACGTGTGGTGGATATACAAGTGGCCTAAGAGGGGAGAGTACATGGGGTGGGTTCTGAGTTATTACAGGAAATTGTTTCTTGGGCAACTGGCTGTTGAGACTTGCCCACATGCTCAGGGTTTAACTGATCACCATATTTGGGGTCGGGAAGGAATTTTCCCCCAGGGCTGATTGGCCTGGGCTCTGGGGGTTTTTCGCCTTCCTCTGTAGCACAGGGCATGGCTCACCTACCGGTGAATTCTCTGTGTCTTAAAGTCCTTAAATCATAATTTAAGGAGGTAAATAACTCAGTCATAGGTTGGTGGCCTATTGCTGGAGTGGGTGGGTGAGGTCTTGAGGCGTGCATTTTGCAGGAGGCCAGACTAGATGATCGTACTGATCCCTTCTGACCTTAAAGTCTATGAGTCTATGAGATGACTATGAGGGGTGATATAGATTGTCACATGCTCCTTGCATGAGATTGTGTTGATTGGCTTTCAAGTGAAAGGGTTATGAAGGGGGAGAGGCTATTCTTAATATAATGTTTTTAACCTTATCCGGAACAAAGGGACTGGAAGAAAATATTAAATATTCTCATTGCACCAAATGTTAGAGCTTGAAGGTACTTACTAAAGAACAGAAGAGGTGTTTTGTTTTATTTTTTTTTCTCCCCAGAACCTTTAATGTTACTATGGTATTAGAAGAAATCCTGTTTTTTATTTTCTCCACAAACTACTGAAGTATCCTGGACACTCAAGAAATTTGACTATCTCACAGTACACTGAGCTACACAGAAGTTATAAAGTTGTGTTGGAGGCTGTCTGCATGGAATAGCAGTAGGGCTCAATAGAGATGGCCTTTCAAGGTGTTTAGGGAAGGGGAAGAGACAGGTTGAGCAGCTGGAGGTGGAGAAGATTTGGAGTAGGCAAGGAAGTGTGAATGACTAGCAAGAAGTCTGAACTGGAGTAAAACCTCTGATCAGATAGAATTATCCACTGGCACAGTGTTTCAAAAACAGAAGGATCATGGTAAAGTGGTACATCTGGTTAGTATAGCACCTGTCTCTGGACAGCACTTCATTTATGTGTTATATGGTACTCAGTTATCAAGGCATAGAATGAGAGGGTAAGTGCATATGTGGAACCTTTTATTAAATTTCCCTGCTTTTATAGCTTAATCTGGCTTCTTAATGTTGAATTACTAAGCAGGACTTTTGAAAACCTTGAGACCTAGTTGCCAGAGAGAATTGAACCTACTAGCTAGAGGCCAATATAAAAAATGAAGGGGGTGGGAATGAGAGGTGGGCCATGAGTGTCTGCAACTGATCTGAGGGGCAGCATCCTGGTGAGAAGCCTGCTTTCATTCAGAGCTACTAGGATGTGAAAAGGCTGGGTTTTCTGCTACGTGGTTTCATTTTTATATCATTCTATAACATCCTTGGATGCCAGAAGGGAAGGGAGAAGGACGAAACCAACCCAGAACTTTCTGGCTGCTGTCCTGCTTCAGTTGCCTCCTGCTCTTGAGGAAGGAGGAAGGGAAGCTTCTTTGCCACTATACGGCTAGGAACTTGGTTTTTTAAATTAAAGAGTAAGACATGCAGAAACTGATGGCTTGACCTCCCCTTCCTTTCCAGGGAAAACTTCCAGCCTTTGGTGAGAAGGTGACTGGACTTTTTTCAAGGGCTCTAAGCAGGTTTTTTGTATTTAATTTTCCTTCAAACTTTGTCTAATGGCAAGCAATTTGACACAGGGACATTTATTCCCAAGTGCATGTTACATGCTTCTGATTTGTTACTTCTGTCCATAGCTTTAAATACATTGGTTTTTTTACCTATTAAGATTTTATGTTCATTAATTAATTTGTGTCACTAAACCTTTCTAAAACCAGTTGGATTTTATTTTGCTGCTGATAGCAGAGCAAACAGTTCTTTGCCTGTATGAAGCAACACAGGGATATCATTCCTCTCTTGGCAATGAGAGGATGGTTTTATTTGTTCAGATTTTTCCTCAGTTATTCTTCTGAGAAGCAAATTTGTTTCATTCCTCATGATGGGTCTGAGGTGGTTTCTGTCTCCTCTGATAAGCCACAAAGAAACAGAAATGCTAAAGATCTAATTTCCAGCAGCATAAATTAAATGGCCTTTACAAGTAATATATGTTCTCCAGCACACATATTGGCAAGGCAAATATTTTTGAATATCAGTTTTAAAATATGACTGTCAAATAGTCTGTGTGGGCCAATATAATACTTGAAAAAACAAAACTTCAAATCTATGCAAGCATTTCAGCCAATTGGTAGCTGTATTTAGGCTCAGTCAAGAGGCCTGTCTGACTCAGCTATTTTACAGTCATTTTTTCAGTAAGTTTGGGTGCTGGCTGGAAGCACTTAGCTTCTTTTCTCTCTTCAGTCATTCTTGGGAGAGGTTAGGAGAAGGGAAAAAAATCTGTTTCAAACACATGTAGGAACACAACCCAAAACAAAGTAACATCATAAAACCCCTCTTTAAACATATTGGACTAGCCAGGGCCGTCCAAACTGTAGTACGTGTATCCCTTGAACTGTGCAAAAAATCTCAGGGGGGTGGGGGTGGGGGGTAGATAGGGGTAGGTGGGAGAAATTGTGTAATGGTGGATTTTATTTATTAATTATTTCTTTATTGTATTTTTGTAATAGGCTACTCAGACAAAGCTTTAAAACGCTATGACATTTGTTATGTAAAATATGGCAGTTAATTTACTTCAAGATGTACCAATGAGAGCACGGTTACTCAGAGACGCTGATGTACAGAGCGCTTATCTCAATCACCATACAGTGTGGGTTCAGTTACCCAGTAACTGTCCAGTGTAACTGAGATAAGAATTTAGTCGAGATTTGTATGTACCAATGAAATATGGACAGCTGGCTAAAGACAGGTAATGTTAAGAAGAACACAACGTATTAGTGATGAGAAGGGTGGGGTATGTGGACAGCTGGTAGATTTGGAAGGGGCACGCAGTAAGAAAAGTTCGGGAACCTCTGGGCTAGACAATCAGTTGATGCAAATCACCTTAGCTCCATTGACTTTACAATACTGTTTTTGGCATTGGAGAATAAAGAAGTGCAGCTTCAGTATCAATGGGAGCTCTGAGGTTTTTCAGCACTTTTGAAAATCAGGCCATAAAATGTATACACTGAAGGGTCCAGAAGTAAGCAAACTATTTTAATCAATATCTTCTTTTAATATTCTCTTGATATGCTTTATGGTTGCAAATTCATTTTTTGAGACAAAAACCATAGACCCATGAGAAACATGATGGGAAGGTGGAAGGAAGACTTGAAGGTTTCCATGGCCAGGATCCAGTCCAATATATGAAACACCGATCTCCCCCTGCCAATGATTTGTACTTTAACTAAAGCAAAACAGTGCCCCCCTGGCTACACAAGTGTTGCACTGAAGCCAGTCATGTATTGACTCTTTAAGCTATTCCAGACTAAAAGACATTACTCCTGGGAGTTATTTTTGGTCCCTATAAATATTGCCTCTGCTGAAGTATTTGTACAGCATATTGATGAGTAAATCAAACTAAATGCATTGTCTTCTCATTTGGTAAGAGAGGAGCGTTCTGCTGGGATTTTACTTGGAATGGTATTGGTAGATGGAATTGTTTCTAACGAGAAAGATGCAGAGAGAGGTCCATATTTTATTTAAAAATTAGGTCTCCTTTTGAATTCTGCATTCTCTTTGCTCAGCTCTAAACCTATGGCTGCATGAATATTTGCAAATAAAAATAGAACATTATTAAAACAAAAGGAATCCATACTCCTTGGTTGCCAGTGGCTGGCTATGAGGAGTCTTAACATAAACATTCACTTAAGTACCAATCAAGCCAGAAAGTTCCTAAGTATCATAGCTTCAGGAGCATTATCCTGAAGGTCATATTTAGAGAAAGACCAAAACCCAGGACTAAAGAGATGAAATCTTTAAAATTACTGCATACACTATAATTATGAGGTCAATTCCATAGTAGCTCCAAAACTCCATGGTAATAGTTTACCAAGGAAATCACCCAACAAGAGAGTTTATTAAGAGTTTATTGTTGGCTATTTAATGACAAATCTCAGTTTTATAAACAGAAAAACTCATAATACAGTTTTATGTTGGAATAATAATTCTTTTGTGGAAAAGGTTAGCAAACATAATCCTGGGACGAATTTTATCAATAATACTGCTGTACAAATAATAGACCAGTTCCTTTCAGTAATCTTTGATATGACAGCAGTAAATCATTCATCTGCAAACCCTGGGTTTCTACACTCAGTGAATAGTTGAGATTTTTTTGGTCTATCAGTCTCTGATTTATGCTCTGTGTGTAAATGCTTGAATATCTATATGTTGGCACTCCCCAAATAATGAGCCACAACACTATTTTTTCTAGTGCTTTTTATTAGAGATGTCTGGCTAAGGGAAAAAGCAGATATTTACCCCCAAAATAAAGAGAAAAATGTTAAAAAAAATTTGATTTGTGTGATATTAGATTAAAACTTTGGTTACATGTGGGTCCTATCAATCTGATCAGCAGCCATTTAATTATCAGGCATTGTTTTTTGAAGTGTATATTCTCTACAGAAACGGGTGAAACAATTTATTGCATGAAAAATTAGACTTTAAAATATGTACACAA
The DNA here is from genome assembly GCA_007922175.1 of Pelusios castaneus. Lineage (NCBI taxonomy): Eukaryota > Metazoa > Chordata > Testudines > Pelomedusidae > Pelusios > Pelusios castaneus. The sequence goes on along the minus strand of ML685840.1, from coordinate 5,672,121 downwards.
CAATCTGCATAGTAAGACAACATTTGTTTTTGGAATATTTTATTTTTTTCAATACTTCTGCTCTTTCATTTAAATTTCTTTTCTCTGTTACCACAGCATTTTCTGTTCATGTTCTTCAGTATGTAGCACCACTGCAAGTGTCCTAATCAATGCACAAAATGAAGATATGTTGCTTTTCAGCACTGTGCTGGTACTTAGTGAATATTTTTCCCTTGACTATGAGGCTGCTTTTATTCTTTCTGAAACAACAGCTGTTGTCCAGCATTTTTTGTCTGATTCGAAGGGTGGTCAAGTGGCTATCTTTGCAACTGATGCAATTACTAACATGTTTTCCATGCATGAAGGCAGACTCACTGTCCTCTGCCTCTGGGGACTGTAAATATCATTTTTATGATGTCTGAACTACAGGCCCTGTCATCCCAGTGATCTTGTTTCAGTGATTATGAGGCAACCTGATTCAGCAGGGAATAACTGCTTCTTTTCAAGTCCATTTTTCTTTCAGTGCACCCTGCAGTGATTTCCGGCAATTACATTAAAGATCTGGGAAGCTAAGGGGGTACATTGGAACACATCTATCTCAAAAGAAATTGTCTATGCCACTGCCCAGTTGACAAGGAATTCTCATGAAAAAATGGCTAAAATCCAGATGTGAAATGTGGGAGGGTCACAGAATCATGTGTCCCTGCCCCAATTTCTGCAATGGTTTACATTTATGTATTTTTTTTTTTTTTGGTGGCGAGTGGGTTCAAAATAAGTGCCTCAATGCTCTCAACAGTTATGCATTGCTTCTTCTAATACTAATTACTTCTATATAGTACATGGTCAAATTTTCAGTCCAGTAATTATAAAAAAAGAAATTCTTGCACATACGCATTAATGATAGGAAAAACCCATTGCCAATTACTAAATTTTTAAATTATTGAGTATTCAAACAAGCACATTTAAAAAAAAAAGTATAGGTACAACATAAAAAATGAACCTTATTAATCTGATAATAATGTCATGTTATTGTTATGTTACTGCACGTGTAAAAGAAGTTAAGATGATGTCTAGTGAGAAGTGTTCCTCATGCCAAAGTTCACCCACCGCCTGTCCACTGTGTAAATGTTACCTTTCAGTTATGGATACTTTCCCCATTGAAGTCACTTGGCACATAGGATCACCTGCATATTTTAGAAGAGGTAAATGAAGCATATATCTTTGGCGATTTCTTTACATTCAGCTTTTATTGGGTTTCATCTCCTCATGCTCCTATGTCAGTGGATGAGGTGTGGGAGACCTTGAGGAGGGCTACAGAGTGTCTGCAGTGGGTAAAGGATGGGAGAAGGAAGGCTCCTGGAAACTTAAAGTGGTGGCCAAAAATAATAAACTTTATTAGTCTCCCTCTTTGGGACGCAAAGGGTTAACAGTTGGGCTGCTTGCTGGACTAAACTCAGAAGTCAGCTTCACAGATGATAAGATAGCCCCAGGTGATTACTTCACAGTTTAACATACCATGAGTTACACAGAAATAAACGTTTAGAATAAACCCTCCTCTTGGACTCTTTTGATAATTCAGAGATAAAGTATAACAAGACAGAATCCAATACATAAACAATAAGCATAACAATAATCCCCAAACCTACACCAATTGTAATAGCTTGGGTTAAAACTGAGGTAGAAGAATTATTCACATTCAATCATGAGGAGTAAACATGGGGGGGTAATTCGGGTTCACATACATACCATGACTATCAGGCAGGTAATTAGCAACAGCATGACGTCTTAAGGGGGAGGTTGAAATCGACTCGGGCCGGCACTCTCGGGAGAACTCCTACTGCAGGGTGATCAGGCCTAGCAGTTAACTCGAGGAGACTCTCCCGTGCTCCATGCGGCATGGAAGCTTTTATGGCCCAGGCCATGGCTTCCTGCCGAGGGCTGTGATTGGCCAGATTTCGCTGCAGCAGGAATTTTGGGGCAAGGGGCTGCCCGGTTCCTCCTATCCTTATTTGGGCAAAGGAATCTTCACCAGCTCTCTAGGTTCCGGGTCAGAGCCTTCTACACCCCTGGGGAGGGGGGCAGAGCAGCCATGATTGACTTGCCCTCCAGCACATGGGCGAGGGGGATGACCCACCCCTTTGGGAGCTGGCTGAGAGCGAATCAGGGTCCGAATAAAGCATGTTGATAGTCACAAGCCTAGCAGCCAGGAGTTCTCTACGTGCAATAAAGCATGTTGATAGTCACAAGCCTAGCAGCCATGAGTTCTTTACATGACCTGGGGGTTATTATCTGGTATGTGACCTGGGAAGAGTATCTGATAAACAGTTTCTCTACGTGACCTGAGGAGAAACAGTTTCTATGTCTTTATATCACAAGGGAGGTGGCGGCCAGTTTATGGGGTGCTCATAACAGCACCTTAAAACAGAGGCAGAGAGCAACTGAATAGTAACAAACTTCTGTTTGCCAACTTCCCAAACACTGTCCAGGTACCATCTTTCATTTCTAGACCACTGCAGGAAACAGCAGCATGTAGAAATGGGGGAAAACTATGTAACTACTAGCACCCATGACTGCATCTTCTTTTCTGTGGAAGACTTCTACTCCTGGAGGGACTGAAATCTGTCACTGTTCTCTTACACCTGTAGTCTGCTGGGGAACATAGATTGTTGTTGCCTGGTTATCTTCCCCAGTAACTAGGCCATCTTTTCAGGGCCTCTCCCCATCAACCTGAAGTGATTCTTGCATCTCCTGCAACTGGAGTCTCTCCCACTACAGTAGTTCAAGAATGGATGTTTTAGACCTCATGTAACTCCACACTCACAGGCTTCTACTCATAGTCTTTCACAAAAGCTGGAACATCTTGAGAGGAAATGGAAGGTTCTACATGAAATTTAGGCTGCCTTTATGCAGCAGAAGAGGTATTTTTTTAAGTCCATAATTTATAGAAGGATAATTGGAGAGAGATCCCAAACGGGAGAAACAAGATATCCAAATTGGCATGTAGGCACCCGAATATCCATTTGGTTTTCTAACTGCAGAATTTAGGCAAGCTATTTTCAGTATAAACTTTTCAGTATAAGCTTTCCTATTGAAATTGCTAGTTACATGAAAACTGTTAGGGCACCTGGTCCAAAAACCCAAATGGTGTTTATGTTAAATGGCATAAATTTAGAAAAATGGTAAGTTAGACACAATAGTAAAAACTGTGTTCTTTCCTTTGGGATTCTATATAGCCATATGCTATTTTTATATTGTTGAAAAAATCTATTACATATAAGACAAGGTTGTCCCTTTTACATACTGGTGAGCGAGCCAGTGCATCAAATTTCAAAAAGTGCCTGCCTGAGTGATTTAGGAGCATAAGTCACATTGGCATTTAAGAGCCTTGGTTTTAATGAAAGTCAAAGTTATTTTTGAAAATGAGACTTGCTCCTAAGCCACATAACTGTTCTTGAAAACTTTATCTGATATCCAAAGGGCTAGCCATGTTAGTCTAGTTTAGCAAAACAAACAAGGAGTCTTGTGGCACTTTTAAAGATGAAATAAGCTATGCAGTCTGATCTGCACGACTGATCCTCTACACCACTGTGAATTACATTACATCCTTGACAAACAGTTCTTGTAAATGTCCAAGCAAAGGCATAATACTTAAACATGATGGCATTAAACTATAAATATGTTTCTTTCTCTATCATTTATTGATATATGCTGTAATGTGTACATATTTGGGTCTAAATTTTAAAAAACAATGTATGGCAACAAATTTGCCCATGTCAGAATCCATACATACTAGTTGGTTAGAGAGCTAGCCATCTAGTTTTTCTTCTTCTTTCCTATGGATTGGGTAGGTAACAATTATTACAAATTTATATCTAACTTTGATAGCCAGCACATTGCTGCAGCAGTGAGGTGAATGTCTTTCAGGTTCCTGGTGAAGGTAAGAAAGGGATACTCAGCTATGTTGTGCTCCGTCATTTTTGACTGGTGACCACAATGGCATACAGTTGTTTGCCTTATTTTCCATTAAAAGAGGGTTTGTTCACATCTCCCATGAGATGTCCTGATATGATTCAATCTGCACCAATCTTTTTGACATAAATGAAAACCTGGTGGGTCTTTGGTAGAGCCAGTGATGAGCTATTTGTTTTGAATGGTCGAAATGCTCCATGTGGCTCTCCACTGAACTGCAGTATTAAAGCTGAGTGTAGGAGTTTTGATGCAGTTCCATAAAGGGTTGCGGGATTTTAATTTTGTCTTAGGTGGGTCCTGCAGGTCATTGTTGTGCAGTGGGTTCCTCATGTTTGCATTGAGCAGCTCTTCTAGTCTGTGGAGGTTGGATGTGCAGTAGGACCAGGAACCAGTCAACTGGGGTCAATTTGAACATCCCTGAAACTGTGTGTGGTGTAATTTAGCTGAGTATCAAGGAGTTTAGTGTGACTGCTGAGAGACCACTATTCACAGTATTCAGCCTTAGAGTGGACAAAGGCAGTTGTTGCAGTCTGTAGGGTCTGTGAACTGGAGCCCCGTGATGTTCTGACCAGTTTCCTAATACGCATGACACTAGGATCTGACTGTATGGGGGAAAAGGGAAGCTTCTCAAGGTATTGTTGGAAGGTCAAACTAAGATCCAGTGTAATGCTGACCGACTCCCCACAGCACTGCACATCATGTTTGGTATTAGCCATTTTATTGTTCAGATGGAAAGTAGTCACCATGGGTATTTTTGGGTTAGGCCTAAGTTTCCAGCATTGGAAATAATTAGTCAGTATATTAAGATCTCAGTTTAGGGTGCAGCTAATGGCACAGAGGTTTGTGTGCTGAGCAGCTGGGACATGTCATCCATATAACTGAATGTCCTCAACTCTGTCATTGGTATATCCTCAATGTACAAATTAAAAAGCATCTAGTCCAGGACAGAGCCCTGAGGGATGCCCAAGTTAAGAATTCTTGGTCTGCTATCTGGCCATTAATGTGTACTTTAAAGTGGTGGTCCTCTGTCATTGCCTCCAAGAGACAGATCGATCATGGGCAGTGATGATGCAGGAGATCTTGAGGATGAGGTCCTGTCTCTAGATGTTATGTATGTTGAGGGCAGGTCACCACAGACAGTCCCTGTCTTCAACTTAGATTGGAATCCCGCCTAGGTGTGGTCGGTAATTGAAGCTGCTTGGTCACAACAGTACCTCTTCGGGTGAAATCCTACCTGCTCTGCTGGGATGGCTTCAATAATGACAGATAATCCTATATTGCATAGTATTGCAATAAAAATATTTTTATTGGAATACCAATATAGAAAATAAGGATAATTGCTGTACTGTGACACATAGAAAGGTTTTGCTTTTATAGTTAGTTACAGAATAAAGGAAGAAATCCTTAGTTTGTGGTGAGGTGGAGAAGTTTTATTAACGATGACATGTGACTACAAATATCTAATCAGGATATTACAGAAGTCATAGCATGTAATCTTAACATTGTATATTTGATTCTTTATTTGGCAATGAAAAAATATGAGGGCTACTGTTTTTCTACGGTTTCTGTAATACAACAGAGAAATAATAAATAGGTACTTTAGTGGTTGATACATCCAGAATAAACTCAAACATAAATGGGGCACATATGTGTGTTGTGGAGGGAGCTTGATTTAATGAATAGGACATTGAACTAGGAGTCAAGACCTGTTCCAGATCTGCCACTGATGTACATGTGACTAGGGGAATTAAATTAATCTCTTTGCCTCAGTTCCCCCATCTGTAAAGTGAGAATAATGATATTTTCCTTTGCACAGAACATGTACGATTGATAGGCGCTGTATAGGAATCAAATGATGATAGCGATTAGCTGCTTTTAGAAATGCATTACCTACATTTAGAAGAAATTCCATAGCTACAATAAAATTCTTGAGTAAAATAAATTTGTTTGTGGTCAAATAGCAATGTAACATTTCTGTTTTTCTTTTTATGTTGTATAATTGTCTAATTGTAAAACTTTAGTATTCAAACTTTCTTGTGTCATGCTGTTGATGTATGTTTAACTTTCATGTAAAATTTCTAACTTTTACTTTTCCTGCTTTTTGAAGAGACCAATTTTACAAAGAGTCTGAGCAACTCTGAATGGTTATCCTGATGAGAATGTTGCAATCAGCCACTCAAAAGGTGTTGCTGATATTGACAGACAGATATTGATTTTTGGATTGCAGTTTCCTGGTAATGCTGTTTAATGTACACAAATTGTGGTTGAACATTACAAAAGAACATGTCAGGGAAATACATTCAGGATTGCAAAGAGATGTTTCACTGGAGCTGATTGAAAATGCTTGATTTAAAAACATTTTGTTTTCTGCTGCATTCAGCTGTCCTTTCTAGGTACGATGAGCATTTACTGCTGTATGTACAATTTACTTACTGCATTAAAATTGCTTTTTGCGGGCTAACAGAAGTTGTTACAAAAAGTGAAAAAGTGTATCATGGAAGTATGGCTGGAACATATTGAAATCTGTTTGCATAAAAACTATATGCTTTAAATATTCATTTTGTCACTTTAATAAGTAAACTGAAGCAGCAAGATCACTTAGCTTCTGACTGTCTACAGAAGAGTGGATTAAACCATTCTAAAATATGTGGGTCCTGCACAAAAACTTTACCAGGATCCTGATAAACTGTAATATTCACAGATGTGGGATTTCAGAAAGAAAGAAACTGACTATGACTTTCCCATGAATGGTGTTTTTAATCATAAAATGGAAACAAAGAATAAAGAAGAGAGGTAAGAAAACTCTTGCCTTCTTCCCTCCTGGGAAATATATCGAACTGTACATTTCAAAGCAAGGAAAGCTCTCTCTAGTTTCTGTGGCACTTCATGTTAAAGAAACGGTAAGTCAGGGTAGTACAGTATTGCTCCCTGTTATGTAAGATATAATGAAATAAATGTGGGTAAAAATGTCTTGAAATCCTGAGTTTAAATAATATATTGTTAGCACATATATAAGAACAGGGAAAGAAACAAAAGCCAACAATGCTATATTTCAGTTCAGAATTATAAGGTATTTTTGTTGCACATATTTGACCTCTACCCCACACTTACATTTTCTGGTATCAGTCAGAATATATAAGGTTATTGTTACTAGAAAAAATGCATATAAGTAATTATATTTTAGTAGGTAGGTGAACTTGATTGAGTTCAAGATTTTTGGCCTTATGAACTATTTTTTTTTGTTTGATTTTTTTCAACTTTTGCAACACTAATGTGTATGAATTTCTTATAATGTAATTGTCCCTTTCTCCTTTCTTTTGTAACCTAGGAAAACATTTTTTAAGTTAACTCACTAAATGGAAGCTTCTGCTATATATTTGGAATAGGAGAATGCACACTCAAGCTAGGCAGGCACTAGTGAGGGACCTAAATGAATAATACAAAGCATATTATACCTGTTTGCCATTAGAATTTGTCTCCTTTATTCTGCTTTGCTAGTTTTTTCACACCTTTTCCCACTAGACTGTTTTATCTGCAGGGCTGGATTAACAAAGGGGTTATAGGGGCAGGAGTCTTGGGCCATGGCTTGCCCCTGCCATATCCCCCCGCAGCCCTGCTAGAACCCCTGCCCTGCTGGCGCGGGGGGGGGGGGGGGGGGGCCTGGGCCAGAGCCATTCCCGTTCCGCCCCGGGCCAGCTGGTTGCTCTGTTCTGTTCTGAGGGCCAGGCCGACTGGCACTTGGTATGGCCTCCAGTGCGACCCTCCAGGGCCATGGCCCTGGAAGGCCGCACCATATGCCAGCTGGCCCCGTCCCCAAAGGAGGGCAGAGTGAACAGAGCTGGCCTGCCCAGTGGACCAGCTGGCCCAAGGGCGGGGCAGGAGCAGAGCTTCTGCTACCCCCTCTCTCCCAGCATTGGCCAAGGTGGGGGCCCCCATGGTGGTGAGGGGCTGGCAGGGCCCCTGGCTGGTGGTGGGGGAGATGGTGACGGGTGGGAAGGGGATCTGAGGGCCCTTACTCTGTGCCAGTTTGTCTTCCCTTTCTCTAGGTTTTCCCCATTCCCTTCTAAGGAGAATTTGAAGTGACTTATATCATTTGAGTACAAGTTAAACTTTCAAACCCACAGTCATTGAATACTTTCAATATTGGGCAAAATAAGTTTTTTCATCCCTAAATTTTATACAGAAAAAAGACCCATATTTGTTTTACTATTATCTAGGTAGGGAAAACCTACATGATGGAAACCCCTAGTTGTGGAATGTAATTCATTGTAATGTGAAAATACAGTGAGATTCCAATGCAAGGATTAATTGAGTGTTAAGGGTTCCATGTACACTAGGCAATTAGTAGGGGAAGGGTAATTAGGAGGATATTAAAAACAGGATGGGAAATAGAAGGAATGCGAGGAGACGAAAGCTTTACTATTAAATACAAAATTCAAAAAGTACTGTGAAAGATTATGAAAATATAGCTCTTTTTAGAACATGCTCGATACTATTTCTAATTACTCTGTGGCATTTATGTGCCAAAGTGAGAGGTTCTTCAGAAATAGCTAAGACAGGCAGAAATTCTGCTTGCCTTAATCGCCCAAGTAATCCCATTAACTGCAGTGGGTCAGCTTGCATCGATAATGGTTGAGCAGGACTTGGGTCTCTTTGTAGAAAGCTGTAGTATGTCACTGCATTCACCCTTTGGTGGTGGATAAACTGTACAGTAATTAGTTGCTGATGTAAACAATATCCTTTAGAGCAAGTTAGTGAGTTGTGGGTAATAAATGCATGTATGTTAGAATTATTTTGAGAACATATACATCTTACGTTAATTATTCTTATGAGACATTTTGAGCTACATTTGCAGATTGCCGGGGGTGAGCTACATGAACTGTAATTTATCCCACAATAATTTCCTTGCCTTCCACAGAAATTACATTTGATGACAATATGGTTGAAAGTTCTGTATCCAGAAGGAGACACAAAAGATGACAGCTCAGGACCTGATGATAAAACAAGGTTGATGGGCAAGCAGTGGTTCCATATTCTGTTATTTTTTTATATCCTTTAGTCCATGCTTATGGAAAAGTTAGTGAGCTAGATTATGAAGTATGTAAGGAGTTAAGAGAGGGCCCAAAAGTAGTTCTAAAGCCTCCGTCCATAGGAGCTAGCCCCAATATGGATGAAGATAGCATCTCTAGCAGCACTAGCTTCAAAGTGGGCAATATGAGGTTAGGATCATGGTGCTGTCTCAGCTGTACTGCCTGGCAAGATTGGCTAGGTGTGTAAGAAGCACAGGCTATACCCATTCAAAATGTGATTGAGCATCTGAGGCACAGTGCACTTCCCTGGAATCCGGGCAGGAATTCTAGCTGAAGCAGCTAAAATTGCACTTGGAACTTCTGCTGTAATGGATTCCCCCACTTTCTCCACTATCGAGCTGTGATAAAAGGAACCGTCTAGCCCTAGACTTTTAAACTTACATGGATTGAGTCACACAACTCATAGTAAAATCAATAGTAATTTTGTGGCTTTATATTGTAAGGGTAGATAATATTATATTTCACTTGGCTTATTTCTGCATGTTCCACTAAGGACAGAGAACTAGTTTCCTGTTGTCAATTTCCAAAGGGGTAGCCGTGTTAGTCTATTGTAGAAAGACAACAGAGTCCTGTGGCACTTTTAAAGACTAACAGATTTATTTATCGCATGAGCTTTCGTGGGAGAAAATCCCACTTCGTCAGACGCTTTGAAGATAGGAAAGTTACAGAGTGGGAGGAAATTAAATGCAGGGGAGTGTATGACATAGCATCAGGTCAGGCTGTAACAGCAAATCAAAATAGGTGTTAGGATTCAGAACACTGGGGAACAGCAC
>ML685840.1:5641150-5662210 GCA_007922175.1 Pelusios castaneus | reverse complement strand
TTTGACTCAGTTGTCTTGGAGTTAAACAGGGACTATGGATTTTTCTCGCATTACAACAAGTGATTTGACCTCCCCCTCCTCTATGTGCTGTTCCCCAGTGTTCTGAATCCTAACACCTATTTTGATTTGCTGTTACAGCCTGACCTGATGCTATGTCATACACTCCCCTGCATTTAATTTCCTCCCACTCTGTAACCTTCCTATCTTCAAAGCGTCTGACGAAGTGGGATTTTCTCCCACGAAAGCTCATGCGATAAATAAATCTGTTAGTCTTTAAAAGTGCCACAGGACTCTGTTGTCTAGTTTCCTGTTGTTTAACTCATTGTGGTTTTCTTTGTTATCAGATATTTAATCATTGAAGGCACTGTGCTCTTTTAATGTAAACTTGAAAATAGCATCTAATAGGAAAGTTGTTGCTGTGAGCTTTACTGGTGCTCTTTTAACTTTTAAAGTAGAATGACATGGTAAAGAGATTACAGAAGATTTTAGGCTTTAGATAAAAGTAAGTTAGGAATTGTTTGACACCCCCCCCCCCCACCTCTGTACATTCTTACTGTAGATCCTGGGGTGGAGGTCAAACCTGAAATGTGTCACTGTCTGAATTAATTAGTAGGTAGAGTGTTGGAAAACTCAGTAGAAGCCTGCCTGCCGTCTAACCATTTAAAACAAAAAGAGTGGTTTAGATCAGTTTCACTGTTTACCTTCCACCAGCTGGGCCAGTTGTTTTAAATGTGTTTCTGAATCCAGGATTTAAAGGTGGAAAAGATTACATATGTTGTGTCACCAGGCTGACCTACACCATCTAAATTATGGCATCTGTCATGATTTATTTTATGTAGGTAATTACTACTCTAAATTAAATTTATTAGCCAAAATTATGAGAGTGGTTACTGTGATATTTGCAGAACTGATTTTCCCTTTTGCCAATCAAAAAAACCAAACATTGGGTTAGATTTATAATACCAGTCTTAAAATAGTTAAATTCATGGAGAATGATTTTAAGGCGAGCGTCAGAGAGTGCTGAAGATCGTTACTGTAAATTGTCATGGAAACAGTGACTAAAACATTTAAAAAAAAAAAAGAAAAGAAAAAATATTTACGTTTAGTTTGGTATTCTCCCCCCCCCATAATTGAACAAATGGTAAAACTGTGTATCTCCATAATAAGTATGTTTTATAATTATACAAACATTCTGCTACTGCAAGTTTTATATCATGGAGCCTACAGTCTTTGTGTATAACCCTCAAGGTTCAAAATAATGGCAAGCATGAACAGCCCCTAGAGAGTCACAGTCTGTGTGAACTCAGTGTTCGAAGACTTGAATTGTTTACATATAACCCTTTAATGATTATCATATCAAAGACAGTAGGAAAAGAATCCTAAGGACTTTTTAAATGAGCATGATGCAGAATTTTAATAAGATCATCTATGTTTGGTGAAGTAGAGTTAATCAATACATATCGGAGAGACTTGCTTTATAAAGGTTTTGTTGATATACCGTTTCACATAGATTAATATCATAGGGCCTTATTTCTATAATATAGAGTACTTGATGTAACTGAGTATCTGATAACAATGATGAGTGGTAGATCAGGTATGTGGATGTGTATTTTTTAGGACTGGAAAATGTACTATGAAGAGAATTTTGGAATTTCCAGTCTTACAAGTTAAAGGTCCTGTCTACACTAGGAAAATGACATGGTGTCATCCATTGACCAGAGTTTAAAATGTTTGATTATTTCTAGTTTGTTTTGTTATATCTGCCTGCTATTCTGGTCTAAACACTGCAGGATTGCACTTTGCCTAATGTGGCATTGCCATCATGTTGTGTTGACGCATTATGACAGGGCTGTGGATTCTTGTCCTGTAATCTGTCACCATAGTCCTTTCAGTTTAACAACCCTGCATCTAATATGGCAGATCTTGTCCTTTCTTTCTCCCTTGGACAGCATTGCTGCTGTTAGCATGAGCTATTACCAGTCTCAGTAGCCATGTAATTAGGAATTTGAGAAGGCAATATGTCTGGCAGATAGTTAGATGTCACATGAAGGTAAAGCAAAGAAAGTTTTTAAAGTATAGCTTTGGTGCAAGGAATGGGGAAGAGGTTGATTTGGTGACAGAAAGTGTCCAGGCAAACAATTTTCTTAGGTTAGCTCTGTGTTTTAATCTCCTTAATGTATTTCAGTGCACTTAAATAAACATGGTAACAAGAATGCCAGCACATGTGCTGTGAGGAATGAAATGTATTTCTTTCTTGGACAGTCTTTATATAGGGCATATTGAACATGAGGGTAAAATAAAACTATCTGGTCCCCATCTCTTTGTCTGGCTTTCCTGGCAGTTGGCGTAGAACCTGTGAAGGCAAGGTTCAGTAGCTCATTAGGGCTCATGCTGTTCATTGAAATGCATATTCTGCTCAAGTTAAAATTTACTTGGTTTAGATGGGACTGTCACTCTTCTGTTCCTACTTGATCTTTCACGTCATTATTAAAATAACAGAAATCAAAAGCCTACATTTTATGAGCCAAATTCTTTAAAATATGCTCGGGAAATTTGTGGGCACATTTGTTGTGATGTAGATTACTAAGTAATGTACACAAATGGTACACCATATAATTGCCTTGTATATATGTGCAAATAAGGTTTCCTTTCCTTATATGAATGAATGAACCTGCAGATTCTTTGATTCATTTTTAATGAGATATTTGAAAATTGGTCTTGTATACTTTTCTTATATAGAATAAGTAACAGCCAAGTAGGCATTATAATGCTATAATTCCATCGCGAAGTTGTGTTGACCACATAAAGAATGAGATGCTGCAATCTTTAGTGGTTTGTGTACTCACCAGTACCTGGAATTGGAATTATCAGACTGTGTAACTCAAATTTTCATCTTTTATTTTATGATACATACATAAGTACTGAATTTATGTCCTGGATATTCACCTACAGCTCTGATCCCACTGCTACTTCCCTCCTCTCCATATTCCTCATTACTCCCCATTTCTACTTTTCCTTACTCTCAGAAGTTAGTCAGAAAATCTATCTCATACTGCTTCAGCACCTTTTTGATTGTAGAATGATGTTTATGAGAGGTGTAAGTTTTGGTGATGACAAAATATTGGAGAAATCTCATAATTCACAGTATGATATCATGTACTTGAATTTAAATGAATAATTAAGTTTCATGAGGTGAGATGTCATATCTTTAAAAGCCAGGAGAATTCTGGGTTGCCATGTGCTTAACACTACAATCCATTTATTTAATAATGTCGAATTTAATATTTAACATCTCTTATTTCTGTCTCATTTAGTGCTGGTGCTGCTGACAAAGAGTAAACTGAGACCAGATGGTTGCCAAACAGTGAAGCCACCTGTTGTACAAGCAATGCCAAATATATTTTTTCTCATTTATCTTCATAAATCTTAGTATATTGGGGCAGAAGATCTAGCTGGAAACTTGCAAATAGGAATTCATAGAGAATGGTTGTGTTCAGGGGAAACCAAAATACCCTGAACCCCTACATTTACCCATATTATTCCATTCTCTGTTTTGCTTTTCCCTGCATCCCCTTTTCCATTTGATTCAGCTTCCCATTTTCTTTTTTGCTCTCTCCTTTTCAGTAAAGTTGCTTCATACAGGTTGTGAGAATGCCAGTCTGGTGTTGGCACCTTGCTTTGCTGCTTTAGCACTAGATCTGCTGATGAAGCACTTATTCTAATTGCTCGTTGCTCCACAACTCTGAGTCCTGTAGGCAGGATGCAAGAAGGAAAGGGACATGGATTAGAACAAGCTTTCCAGCAAAGCAAATCAGCACTGGATCTGCAGGGAGTGTTCTCACCAACAAGTGTTATTGTTGGTGAAAGAAAAGTATTAAAAAAAGCCACAGGAAATGGTGTTTGTGATGCAGCAGATTACAATCTTCTCTCTGAGGCATTGTCTACACTAGGATAAAAAGTGAGTTGTTATAATGTGTTAGTTAACATATACTGACTAAAGAGACAGTGGGCGAGGTAATATCTTGTGTTGGGCCAAATTCTGTTGGTGAGGGAGACAAGCTTTTGAGAAGAGCTCTGTGTAAGCTCAAAAGCCTATCTCTCTTAGCAACAGAAGTTAGTCCAATAAAAATAGTACCTCACCCACCTTGTCTGTCTACTGTCCTGGGACCAGCATGGCTAGAACAACACTGCATACGCTAACTAACACATTTCAAAAGTCTAATGTAGATAAAGACTGAGTCAGTACTGATGCAGTCTTCTCTTTGAGACATACCATAAGAATGAGCTCCTGACCACTTGTGTCCATGTAAAGTCAGTTAATATGCTAGCCAAATTCTAATGGGTAAAGATGGTTGTTGTTATTATTTATATTACAGTAGCACCTAGGATTCCTAGTCATGGACCAGGGTCTCACTGCATTAGATGCTGGACAAACACAGAATGAAAAGATTGTCTTTGCCTCAAAGAGCTCAAGTCACATACAAGATGAAAGATGGATACTACAGATGGGGGAGTAGAAAGAAACAGTGTGACAATATTGGTTAGCATGATAGATAGTATTAATGTGCTAGGGGCCTAACCTTTCTGTGTAATGTATCAATGAATGCATATTTATTATAGTATCCACTAAGATAGTTTGTATAGCATTTCAGGGTCCTGAACTGCACTATAGTACAGTTCTCATCATTTTGAAAGATTCTTCTTTGAATTATGTCCCTATGAGTTCTCTACTTTTAGTTGTGACAGCATCCCCTGTGCCTGGGATTGAAGACCTTCATTAGCAGTGCCTGTTGGACTGCACATGCACTCCTGGGCTGTGCACAAGATGCATATATAATGCTATGTGGTCTGACCATACCCAATTCCTTCTCTATCACCTTTAGTCTGGGATGGAATCCGCAGCAGAGCCCCCTTCTCCTATTCCTTCACTAGACAATGCCTTATCTGTTATTGTAGTCTAGTTAGTATTTTCTTCTTCCTCTCCTTTCTTCTTTTACGTAAAAAAGTTTGTTCTTATGGTTTTTGTGTAACTTTACCTCTACAGTAGTCAAATTCCAAAGGGGTAGCCGTGTTAGTCTATTGTAGAAAGAAACAGAGTCCAGTGGCACTTTTAAAGACTAACAGATTTATTTATTGCATGAAATTTCGTGGGAGAAAATCCCACTTCGTCAGACCGTCTGAAAACGGTCTGACGAAGTGGGATTTTCTCCCACGAAAGCTCATGCGATAAATAAATCTGTTAGTCTTTAAAAGTGCCACTGGACTCTGTTGTCTTTTTACCTCTACAGTTATCTCATAGTTGAAGTCTCCGTTTCACCTTTCTTCCTGGCTGGGAAGTCTTTTTCCATTGCTCTTATGCCAAGATCCCCCCATTTAAGAAGTGTGTCTCTTGTGGAGCCACTTTTCCAGTAATGGATGGCTCCCCAGAGCTATCTGGGAAAGGGACATGTGCTGCAAAAATGTGCCCACTGCCTCACCTGAAATCCGTAGCCAGAAAGGACAGGGACATCAGATTAAAATTTCTCCTCATAGAGAAATTGCTGTGACCAGCATCAGATCTGGGCCAGGACTCCTTCCTAGAGAGGCCCTCATGTTCTGCCAGATCTTCTGCTGATCCTCACTCTTCATGTCCCATGAAGAGTAAATCATCCCTTTCATCCTCGGAGAAAAAGAAATGAGCTCCCTGCTCACATGCTGAGGCACAAGCCATCAGAACACCATCCCCCATGAGGACTACTGCCTCAACCTTATCTGACGGAGGACAGAGCTCCACAGCTCTTTTGTGTACCTCTGGTAGTGACACGAAGAAACTGTGCAAAGACCTTAGCCAGGCAGACTTGTAACCCTCAGCATCGTTTTTCAGCTCCACCCCTTACAACTACTGATAACTTCAGGCATTTTCAAGATTTGTTCCACAGGACTGCAGACTCCCTTCAGATCCTTTAGGAAGAAGTCAAGGACCAGCGGCATAAACTACTGGATATCCTCCACATATTCTCTTACTCTAAGACTGCTCTACTGATCAGTGATGCTTTGGCAGACCCTGGTATTCACCCCTCCAACTTCCAAATTTGCTGACAAGCAAGGACACAGAATTTCTATTCTTGCACCCCATCTCAAATTCTTTGGCAGTTGTGATGCAAGAGTAAGGCCATCAATATAATCTCATTCTTGCCATTCAGAAAGTGATAGGAAATGCCTAGACTTGTTTGACCCAAAGCTTATTTGTCAACCACGCTCCAGTTAAGAATCTCAAACTAAGAAGGCCCACTGGAGGCCAAATAAAGAGCAATTCCTGTCCCTGATGTTGGAATGGCACTTTCTGGCTTGGGCAGCCCTATAAGTCTCCTTAGACTCTGCAGACACCACTGTCTGATCCATCATCTCCGCTGTGGTTATTAGGTGTGCACCTTACCTCCACCTTTTGGGTTTCTCTAAGGAGGTACAAACTAGCAGAGGACCTACCTTTTGAGAGTCATAAACTGTTTTTGGAGCTCAGTGCACTCCAGAATGTCACTATGACACCCAGTGCCAAATACAGAGGCTTCCTACCAAACATAGACAACCCACTCCTCAAGGGGCTACCTCTCATGGAACCCCACCAAAGCAACAATTTTGAAGGTGCGGTTGAGACCCTGAGAATGATCTTTGACGATCCCAACTGTTTGGCGTCCAATTAGCTCAGTTTTTCTCATCTTGGAGATTCATCATCTTGGATAAATGGATCCTAGAGATAATGAAGGAAGGATGCTCCATCCCCTTCCTATGTATCCATCCCTGCCACCCACTTCCTGTCCCTCTTCAGCGGACCCCTCTCATGATTCCACTCTATGGATATTAATCATTTTCTGCAACTGGGAGCTATAAAACCAATCCTTTTTCCAGCACATGAGACACAGGGTTTCTGCTCCTACTTATTTCCTGATCTAGAAAAAAACTGGTGGCTATGGACCCATCCTGGACCTTCACAATCTAAACAGATTCATCAAACTAACATTTCAAGATAGTGACCCTCTCTTCTGTTATCCTAGCACTGGAACAAGGGTACTAGTTCTCAGCCCTCGACTTCCAGTGCATACTTTCAAGTTACAATAGCTGCTGCCCACAGACAATTTCTCCAATTTGTCATGGGTGATGACTATTACCACTACACTTTTGGACAGTTCACGGCACCTTGGGTGTTCTCCAAGGTCCTTGCTGTAGTTGCCGCATACCTCAGGAAACAAGGATTCATCATCTTTCCATTCATGGACAACTGTTTCTTCAAGGCCTGATCTGAAACAGATGCTTTGTGAGTCATACATCTAACCATGGACCTGTTCATAAGGCTAGGCCTCCTTCTGTACCTAGAAAAGTCCACTTTAATGCCAGTAGAACAGCTGGAGTTCATTGACACATAGAAGCAAAAGACTTCCTACCACTTCAAAGATTTATGGCTATAAGAGGTTTCATATCCAACATATGGGTCTTCCTCCAGATCTCTGCCAGAACATAGGCCACATGGCCGTGTCCACATTCATGGTCAGGTACGCAAGACCTTACATGTGATGCCTTTGGGCGTGGCTCTGTACAATGTATCTTCTCCAGAAACACATCCTCTGCAAACTCTTATCTATATTGATGCAAGTCAAGGACTCGCTGTTGTGGTGGTTGCAGCCCAACAACTTCTGTGCTGGAGTTCCTTTGGTCTAGTCAACACTGACTATGATCCAAACAACTCATGCCTCCCTAATCAGTTTTGGGAGATCATCTCCACCATCATACAGTGCAGGCAGATGGTTGTTTATAGACTCCATCCTACACATCAATCTCTTAGAACTATGAGCAGTCCACAGTGCCTGGCAACATTTACCACCTCTACTCAAACATTGTACCATCAGAATGATGGAAGACAATCCCACCTGCATGTATTATGTCAACAGGCAGGGTGGAGCAATGTCCCACTCTTTATGGTTAGAGGCAATTAAACTGTGGAACTGGTATATAGAGAACAACATCTCCATTTCAAAAAGCATATCACCCTAGCCACCAAGTTCTTCCACATTCACAAGTGGGAACTGAATATGCAACCAGATCAGCCCATTTTCAACCACCAAAGATATATTTGCTATTCATTGCAATGCCTGCTGCCCTCAGTTCTGTTTCAGAG
Source organism: Pelusios castaneus (assembly GCA_007922175.1). Lineage (NCBI taxonomy): Eukaryota > Metazoa > Chordata > Testudines > Pelomedusidae > Pelusios > Pelusios castaneus. The sequence continues at coordinate 5,654,061 of ML685840.1, read as the reverse complement.
CTGGACTGAGATGCAGATCTCTAGGAGATGCATTCTTTATAATAAGGGATGCACCACACCTTTATGTTTTCTCTCGTATTCCAAGTACTTCACAAGATATAGGAGCACCAAGCTCAGGTTATACTAATAGCTTCAACATGGCCACAAAGGTCCGATATATTTACTTCTACCACATAATAGAGGAGGTAAGTATACCAGACCTTCTCTCTTTAACACCTTGGCTCCTTTCACAGGACACAGGAAGCATCCTCCATCACAACCCACAGAAACTCCACCTGAAAGTGTGACCCCTCCGTGGATTCAGAAATAACCTTTACAGACATCACCAAGTAGGTACTTTTGAATAGCAAATATGACATGACCAGACACAATTATGTGCACAAATGCACTAGATTTCACTGCCAGTTAGCTTTCCACCAAGTTAACACCAAGTTCAGCTACTGCTTACTCTGGACTATGTGCTACACCTTAAACAGTCAGGAATAACCACTAGCTCCATTTGGGTACACTTGGCGGCAGTCACTACTTTTCACTGCCCTATAAGTGGTCATTCCATCTGTGCACATTCTCTCACAAAATGTTTTCTGTAGGGTCTCCAAAATCTTTAAATTTATATACAAGACCTGACCTCTGTCTGGGATCTTGTCCTTATCCTCTGTTCTCTGACTAGCACTGCCATCTCTAGGAGGTGGCAATTAGGGCAGCTGCCCCCGGCCCTGCAGTTTGGTGGGCCCCGTGCAGCCCTGTGTAGTGCTAAAAACCAAGTGCGTGCAGATTTCATTACTTGGGTTGTTCTGAGAGATGGGTAACAATTTTGATGAAACACTGTTTTTGGCGCTACATTGGCTGGGAGTCAGTGCAAGGCCAGGATCAGGCCCTGGGGGCCTCACACAGGCTGATTCGCCCTGGGCCCCACCCACCCCTAGAGATGGCCCCCATTTGAACTGACGGCAACATGTTCTTATATGCATCTGTCAGTGACATTGGCCTTCCTTGTCACCATCACTTTTGCCTCACAGGTTGGTGAAATCACAGCTCTTACGGTGTATTCCCCATACACATTGTTTTATAAGGACAAAGTTACAATATGCACACATCCAAGATTTCTACCTAACTTCACAACATCTTTCCATCACAACCAACCAATACACCTTCCTTCTTCCCAAAGCCTTACAGTGACCAATACTAACATACTCTAGATGTGAGACAAACATTAGCCTTTTACTTGGACAGGACTAAACTTTTTCAGAAATCACCACAGTTGTTCCTTTCCACCAGCAACAAATCCAGAACCTCTGCCATATCAAAACAATTTTGAAAAGGGTAGCCGTGTTAGTCTAGTTCAGCAAAACAAACAAGGAGTCTGGTGGCACTTATAAAGACTAACAAATGTATTTATTGCATGACCTTTTGTGGGAGAAAATCCCCCTTTGTCAGTCACTTGAAGATGGGGAACTTACAGAATGGGAGCAAAATAAAAGTAGGAGAGTGCAAGTCATAGGATCAGGTCAGACTGTTAACAGAAAATCAAAGTAGTGGTTTGGATTCAAACAGTGGAGTACAGCAATTAGCAGGTAGGTGAGTGGGAGGGGAAAGGAAAGCAAAATTACCTGTTGTAGTGGGAAAAAAACCCCATAGTGTCTCAGACTCCTTGTTTGTTTTATATCAAAACAATGTCTTTTAAAGTGGATTCTCAGTGCATACATTTATCTTATGAATTTCATAAGGCAGCCTCCTACCTCAGTCAGAGCTCATTATCCAGCTTGATAGCTTTTCCCAATAATGTCCCCATTGCTGAGATTTGCAAAGCGACTACATAGGCATCAACAGACACTTTTGCAAAGACAGTACATGGGCATCAACAGATACTACTACATGTGCCACTGCAGCTGACACACTCTGAGGCCATGCTATCCTATCATTGACAGTAAATATCATGCCAAAGCCCCACCCTTCCAATTAGGATCACTGCTTTCTAAACAGCAACAAATGGAGTACTTTTAGGAACATCACTTGAACAGAAGGTTACTCACCTCATGCACTAACTGAGGTTCTCTGAGTGGTGTGTCCCTATGGGTGCTCCACTACCCATCCTCTTCCCTTCTGCTTTGGAGATTTAAAAAAAAAAAAAAAAAAAAGAAGCATGCTCTGTGGCACAGAAAGAACTGGGGGCAGTTGGACTGCAGAGAGCTATAAATACACCCTGCATACAGGAGAAGGGGGGGGTAGGTGTGCAAGTGTGGTCCAATGAGCATTGCTAATGAAGACTTCCAATCCCAGGAAAAGAAGGTGCTGTCGCACCTACAAGAGGTGCACCCATGGGCAGGGGGGGACACATCTTGAAGAATGAATCTTTTTCCAAGGAACCCATCACCATATACCCTCTTTAGGCATCTTGATTTATGGAGGTTAAATGCAGTTATGTGGATAGAGTTATGGGGAGTTTCCAAGTTTGCTTGGTCAGTTTTTCACTGTGAAGAGACAGCGTGATCTTTACTAAGACCAGTGCTGATCAACATATTCATAAATGATATGGGAGAAAAAAGATGGGGTAGAAAATTTGCAGATGATACAAAGTTACTCAAGATAGTTACTATTCAAGAAAGAGATCTTGGAGTCCTTGTTCTTTGAAAACTCCTTAGTGTGCAGAGGCAGTCAAAAAAGTTAATAGAATGTTAGTTAAATGTTGTTTAAATCTTGGTATGTACAAACCTTGAAAACTGTATGCAGATCTAGTTGTCCCATCTCAAAAAAAGGTATTTTAGAATTGGAAAAAGTGCAAAGAAGGACAATAAAAATGATTAAAAGATTTGGGACAGCTTCCATCTGGGTAGAGAGTAAAAGGACTGGAAATTTTCAGCTTGGAACAGCAATGTTTAAGAGGGAATATGACAGATCTATAAAATCACGAGTGGCATGGCGAAAGTGAATAAGGAAGTGTTAGTCTTTCACATAACACAAGAACCAGGGTCATCCAATAAAACAAACAAGAAGTCCTGTGGTGCTTTTAAAGACTAAAATGTATTTATTGCATGAGGTTTCATAGGTCATCCAATGAAATTAATAGGCAACAGGCTTAAAACAAACAGAAGGGAGTACTTCACATAACACACTGTAAACCTGTGGAACTTGTTGCCAGGGGATTTTGTGAAGTCCAAAACTACAATGAGCACAACAGGCAATTCTAGAGCGATCCATCCCCTATTGTCCACTACAGGCTTCTGGCACTCTGAGGCTAGGGACACCCAGAGCATGGGGATCTATAGGTCTGTCAATGGTTGTTAGCCAAGATGTTCAGGGATGCAACTCCATGCTCTGGGTGTCCCTGGCCTCAGAGTGCCAGGAGCATGGAGTGGACTATCAGGGGTGGATCACTCTTACCTGTTGTGTTCATTCCCTCTGAAGCACCTGTCATTGGCCACTGTTGGAATACAGGATACTGGGCTACATTGACGACTGGTCTGATTCAGTAGGGTCATTCTTATGGTTTTTTTTAGATTTGGGCCAGTGTTAATTTTATATTAATTTTGCAATGTTTACTATTTTTCAAAATAAATTTTAGCTTTGTGAAATCAACAATAAGACATTGTCTCTGATTTGCATCAGTGTTTTGTCCGGAAGAAACGGCTTTCTCCCTTATAGGAAACTGGAAGAATTGTAAATGAATTGGGCAGCTTTTTGACCTCTGTGAGTCCAACTAAATTAAACCTAAGCACCTTCATTCAAAGCAATGTTTGGAAAATGTGCTATTATTGCTGTCTGCTGCTAACATGGGAATATGTGACAAGCCTGTGATTTTAAAAATAACATTTTACAATTAGTAAGACAACGTTTACCCGGTGTTTTAATAGAAGTAGAGAAACAGATGCAGCAATGGCAACGGTGATGTATTTACTTACTAATTTATTTATTAGACAGACTTTGATTTATTTGTCATCATCACATCATCCGTCAGCTCTGTGTTGCCCTATGAGGCAGGGGGCATGCTGTTACTAATTTCAGTCTGTTTTGATTTTTTTTTTTTTTTAGCTCTCTTGATCTGTGCAGTTTGGATGGAAATGCACTTAGAATCCACATTTGTCTGCTTTGGCTCATACTGCCGTGGACGATCAGAAATTGTATCTGCCAAACAAAATCCCCACTTCCTCTAATCTTTATGTAGGACTCCCTGAGACAGTACATTTGATATAATACACAGGACTCAGTTTCTCCTTTCATATCCTTTGCTCTTGAAATAGACAAGATTCAGTTTGAGACCTTTCCTCGCTTGGTAGATATATAAAGTTCCAAAAATAGGCCAAGCCACTTTATAGTTAATAAATACTTAGATTTATTTAAAATGTATTAGATTGTTTCCAATTGATATTCAGTAAAATAAAAAAGAACAAACATACAAAATGACATACAGTACACAGGACTATTCTCAGAGTAGTTATCACAGAAAAGAAATCTTGAAGTCAGTAACAAGTGCCAGTTCACACATGGTCAGATTCTTATAGTCCCAGTAAAATGGAGAATGGCTGCCTCCTCGGTTGTTCAGCCTAAAAAAATTTAGGCCTGGATTCTCAATTTTTAAAATAAGACTAAATTATCATGGAGAGGAAAGACAAGGCACAATGAAACAATATTGGCCCCTCATTTGGGAATGACTTCCTGTTAATCTGTGAGAAATAAAAATCCGAATGTTGTAACCTATTGAAAACTTGAATATGCGTGACAAGTTTTCATTGTATTTTTAATTGTATCTTCAACTTTTTAGTTGTATTTGCCAAAGTAGTAATGATGTTAAAGCTCTTCAGTTCAGAAATCTTCAAAACATAAGAACTTAAGAGTGCCTGTGCTGGATCAGGTCAATGGTCCATCTAGCCCAGCATCCTGCTTCCAACAGTGGCAAGTGCTAAATGCTTTAGAGGTAATGAACAGAAGAGGGCCATTTTGGGTGATCCATCTCCTGTCATCCAGGCTGAGCTGCTGGCATTTGGAGGTTTAGGGACACCTAGAGCATGAGGTTGTGTCCCTGACCATCTTGGCCAATAGCCATTGATGATTGAACCTCCATGAACTTATATAGTTCTTTTTTGAACTCCATTATACTTTTGGCCTCCACAACATCCCCTGGCAACATATTCCACAGCTTGACTCTGTACTCTATGCATAAGTATTTCCATATGTTTGTTTTTAACCTGCTTCCTATTAAATTGATTAGGTGACCTCCAATTCTTGTGTTATGTGAAGGAGTAAATAACACTTCCCTATTTACTTCCTCCACATAATTCTTGATTTCATAGCTCTCTATCATATACCTCCTCAATTGTCTCTTTTCTAAGCTGAACAGTACTGGTCTTTTTAGCCTTTCCTTGTATGGAAGCTGTTCCATATCTTTAATCATTCTTACCCTTTAATCATTCCTTGTTACCCTTCTCTGTACTTCTTCCAATTCTAGTACATCTTTTTTTTAAATGGGGCAACCAGTACTACATACACTATTCCACAGGTGAGCATACCATGAATTTAAATAGTGGCATTATGCTATTTTATATATTATCATGTATCCTTTCCTAATGGTGCTAACATTCTGTTAGCTGTTTTGACAGTCACTGCACATCGAGAGGCTGTTTTCAGAGAATTATCTTTGATGACTTCAAGATCTCTTTCTTGAGTGGTAACAGCTAATTTAGACCCCATCGTTTTGTATGTGTAGCTGGGATTGTGTTTTCCACTGTACATTACTTTGTACTTACCAACATTGAATTTCACCTGCCATTTTGTTGCCCAGTCATGTAGTCTAATGAGATCACTTGGTAACTCTGCACAGTCAACTTTAGACTTACCTGTCTTGATTAATTTTGCATCATCTTCAAATTTTGCCACCTCACTGCTCACCCTCTTTTTCAGATCATTTATGAATATGCTCAACATAATTTGTCCCAATAGAGATCTTTGGGGGAACCTGTTATTTACCTCCTTCCATTCTGAAAGCTGACATTTGTTGCTACGCTTTGTTTCCTATCTTTTAATTAATTATTGATCCATGATAGGACCTCCCCTCTTATCCCATAACTATGTAGTTTGCCTTCGGTGAGGCATCTTCTATTCTGAAGTCCAAATACATTACATTGATTGTATCACCCTTGTCCACATGCTTGTTGACACCTGCAATGAATACTGATAGATCGGTGAGGCAAAAGCAGTATTGACTCTTTCTGGTTTAAATGAGAGGTTTCATACCACATTTGATACTTCTGCAGTTTTATATTTGACTTCCTTCAGAACACTTGAGTGAATAATCTGAAAGCCAACACCAAACAGGATAGATGATAATCCTTTCCTCCCCCTGCACACTTTTTTATAAGTAACCATGACTTCTTTTCTACTGTTCCATAGTTACCTAACGAAATACAATTAGCCCGGTGCCTTTAATACTGGTGGTTAAAAATTTTTTTTTTTATACATGCATATTATACAGGAAGTTTTCTTAAAGCAATACAGAACAATCGTTAAAGAATATCATTTTTAGATAGCTCTCTTCCTTCCATTAATTATCCTATAACAAAGGAAACAATGTTTACTTTTAGATAATTTTCAACTGTTCCTACTTTCCCAGTTGCAACTAGCTAACATCTGATGAGAAGTTTAATACACAAAAACTTATTTGTTTTGCGATGCTTACTTTTCTTTTTCTGTACCAAATTTTCTTTTTTAATATCCAATTTTTTTCACACTCCCATTTCATTCTCTTGTTTGTGTGCATCTTTTCAAGAGTCCTGCTGCTACCCTGCATTCTCTTTACTTTTCTCCAACTGTCATTTTCAGCCTGCAGGAAACCTTCTGGTACAAAATTCTTTCCTTGTTTTTATTAGAAGGGCATTTTTTTCAACATTAGCCTTTCTGTTTGAGGTATAAGTGATGTGTACTAACTGGGAATGAATAATGGGTATATTTTAAGGGCAGCTGACCCTTTTCACCCTCCTTACTGACTATAAATAACTTCTCCTCTATATTGATTTTACATATCCCAAATCTACTTTGCTATTCAGAAACATCTAAAAATTCTTTTGATGAACAATTTGAAGAGTGTGATAAGTACTTTGGCTTTCCATATGTGAAATAAATTTCTATACACACTCAGTAACAGTCTGTATCTGAAAACTGGTCCAAAAAACAAGTCAGCCTCCATCCAACTCTCGAATGCAGGAAATGAGTCACAGGTTCAAGAGGCTGGTCACATGATTGTTTCAAGCAGAAATCAGAACACTATGGTAGAAGGGATATAGTTATTAAAGAATTTGATTTCACATTAAGGCACTTTATGATCTGTTACAGTTTGGGGGGCAGTTTACAGGATTAAAAGTTTTATTCACTGCCCACTGACATCACTGAGAGTAACTTTAGCAAGATTTATATAGAGGATCCTGAAATTAAAGGATAGGGGATGGCAGAATAGTGGTTTAATAATCTGATAGTGCAAATGAGATAAAGGGAAGAAAAGGTTGTAACTGGGATTTGAAGAGTCAAATGCTTCATGTAAACTGCAGTTTACCCCTTCTGAAAGCTTTGAGGAGAGGTGAACTGGGTTTCACTGTGGAGAGAAATATTTTCAAGGCAAAGAGTACAAGAGTAGGTGGAGAGAGTTAGAAAGTACATAAATATATTGGAGCTAGGGAGATTTAACTCATAATGTTACTGAGAGAGCAGTGGTCATGTGATTTGAGTGCCATAAATAGATAGATTACTTGGAGTCCTGAATTCTTGATTAGTAATTCTATCTCTGACACTGACTCCATTGGTGGCTTTTGGCAAGTCACTTAATCTCTCGATCTCCTGTCTCTGATATGTGAATTTGGAATCATATCTCTTTCCTATTTAACTAGGTTTTTATACTGTACTTTTAACATCATGGTATCTGAGTGCAGTGTGTTTTGAGGATCAGTTAATATTTGTAGATGCAGTTGAAGTGCTAAGTATTGCTACAAAATTATTCTCCTTCAGTCATACCAACTCTAACTGACGAACTGCTCCAAGGAGTAAAGGATTAATTCTTATAGTGAAGCAATTCTCTCTACAATTATCAGTGTTTTTATTATTTAGGAATTTCACGCAAGCAAAATGCTACTTTTCCCGTCACCTTTGCCACTGAAAATCCTTAAACTGGAATATATATATCTAAATTTAACATAGAAAAAAGATGATGCTTCCTAGGCGGAATGTTGAGTACTCTGTAATTTCTGATGTCTATTTTGCAAGAGTCTTAAACAACCTTTCACAACTGCTGTAGGACGTGTTCCACTCACCTCTTTAGAAAAACAGTATCCTTGAGAATGTAACTAGGAATTTACAAAATACATTTTATATTCAGGTTTTAGTTTTGACTGAACCAAGACTAATCCCTGAGGTACCCAGCCCTTAGCCCTAGCACTTGGCTTCTGTCTGTTGATTTTACAGACCTAATTTTTTACTCATTTGTTTTCTACTTTTAGGGTGCATCTATCACATTTAAATTACCTTCTATCCAGGATTACTCTAGCCCTGTCTTGCATGGTGCCTTAAATAATTACTGAGCTTTTCCCTGCATTTTTGTGTGGCAAGGAAATTTTTTCCTGGTGAAGATGAGGGGAACTTTAATGATTCTAGAATCTACCAGCCAGTAGTTAAAAGTATAAAATATGCTAGTCCTCCCGCAAACAGAACAGGGTGGGGAGGATATGATTGTTATTAGCAGGGAGGAGTTCTGATGAGCTTCTTTGAGGGGCAGGACTGTATAAGGTGATAACTGTTATAGAAAACAGGGCAAAGAACATATAAATTAAGATGCAGATATAAGAAACAAGTTAGTTCTTCATATTTTTATTTGGAAGCCTGGCTCTTTGCTCTTTGTTTGTACAGTGCCTACCACCCTCTGGTCCTAGTGTATGAGGGAGGCTCTGAGACACTATGGTAATACAAATAAATATATATTAAATAAACATAAATAATATATAAGGCATACAAAATAAAGCAGTTGCAAACAGCTGTAAAGTGTATACTTGAGTGGAACTGATCCATAAGCCATGCAGTGTGAGGTATAGTATAATGCCATCAAGGAAGTAGATGGGGGTAGCAATGGATCAACAAGAATGGAGGGGGGATAGCCAGTATATACCTGATACATACTGCTAAGGGTAAACATATGTCCCATTTTGGCTGGGACAGTCCCTTCTGTAAATTTGTCCTGGCCATCCTGACTTTATTTCCCCCCCCCCCCCCCCCAAAAAAAAAAAAAAAAAAAACAACAAAAAACCAAACCCTTGGCATTTGTCCAGTTTGCTCTTGCCATCCCAAAAAAGTGAGGTGTGACCCCTAGTTGGGATGCAGAGGAATGGGGGGTGGGAAGCAGCAATGCCAGCCCTGTGCAGGAGGGAGGTCTCAAGCCAGGCCAGTCCCGTGCAGGAGTGTTGTGGGAAGCTCGGGCTGATCCTGCACGTGGTGGCTGGGGAGAGTGCTTAAACCAGTCCCACGTGGTGTCTCATTTTCCCCTGGGAATATATACTCACCCTATACGTGGGTGTCAGCAGCAGTCATTCTCCAATACCTGTTTGGGAAACATAGTGGCTGTAGTGTATATCTTGTCAGTACAGGACTTATTTTCTCTGAGCTGTTTGCAAAGAGCTGAAGACGAAATTGTGGCCATAGTCCACTATTGTTGTTCTTTATGTGCCTGTACCTCTGACTTGTTCACAAGTTGTTGGCATGGTATTTTGACTTTGCTACCTGTGCTCTCTTTTGTTCATTGTGGACTCTTTTCTTTATTGCTTCCATGCACGACAGCCTTCTAATGTTCCCTGGTCAGAATAGTAGAGCCCCAAAATTACACTGCAGGATTTTGCTATTTCTGTTTTTAAGCATTGTTGCCAGAAGAACTCTTGTTCTGTCACCCTATCTTTTTCTTTTAGTTCTCTTGGTGTATGTTTCTTAGTCTTCTTAAGAGCCCACCCATATGTATATAATAATCAGAGGCTGGTCAAGACCATCTGCTGTCCTAGGCAAAATTCCATTGCCCTCAACCCCAACAGAAGTTCACAACAGATCCTCCAGTGCTTCCCCTTCTGCTGCCCCCCTCCCCCCGAACCTCATATAGTTGAAGGCCCATAGGGCAGATTCCAGCCTGGGGCTGTGCTGAGCCTAAGTGATAGATCCTGCAGGGTGGGAACAGTCTGACCCTGGGGTGGGCTGAGCCAGGTCAGACAGGATAAATTTTCCTTTCTCCTCTGCTCTAGGCTGTTCAAGCAATTAAGACAGGAGTCATCATGGGTAGCTGGCACAAAGGGCCTGACTCACCACTGCCCTCTACCGTGTGTAGCCTTTTGCAACTGTACCAAGTGGAGGGAAAGTGCTACCCTTTGAATGTGATAGTGTGTTACACCCAATTTGTACAATGACAGCAAAAGGTGCAAGAAAGCCGATTAAATGTCAGTTTTGGGGCTGAAGTGGCTAAACAGTCACCGTGAAAGCCATTTCTGATGGTGAGGTTGGGATGGAAGTATAAGAGTTAATTGGGGTTGGAAAGGAAAGTTTGTCATTGTTAGAGTGGACTCATCAGTGGCATAAATTCATTTGAATTCCTGTTACTATTCACATGCAGTTGTGATGTATGAACTGTGAACTCAGTCCTCTGTTCATTCTGTTATCCTGAGCTCTTGATTCCATTGATTTTCTTTCTCTTCAAATGATAGTGAGTGGGGTTCTTTTGCCTGCATTTATTTTGTGAACCAGCTCTCACAATCCTGCCTATAAAGAGTTTCCATTGCAGTGCCATTATTTGTACAGTTACTCTTGTGTATACATTTTAATCGTTCGTACCCATCCAATCTTTTTAACTGATCTATCCTGAATTCCAAAACCACTATTTTTTAAAAGTGGCTCCCTAGCGAACTACGAAGCTTCTCAAAGAAATACAGAAAAGAGATTTGCAGATGGTCATAGAGCTGATCAAGCATATACCATACATTGTAACACAGAGAGTCGTGCCCAGTTTATGGCATGATGCAGAGCAAAGACAGAATCTCCTGGTGGTAGGACAGTTGGTAACAGCAGAACCATCTTTACCTTGTGTAATTACCATATGACAAATCTGAGGGCTTCTATAGTGGTCAAATTACTTGGCAGTGAGGTGGATTTTATTTTATTTTTTTTGCATTAAGGGGAACTTTTTCTAGCTAATATACATGTGCGATTGGGAATTTCATATGTTTAACATTTTGTGAATGAGAACTGCAGGATGGTAGAATTTTATAATGATTGCACTTAAAAGTAAAGCTGTAATATGGCTGCTTATAGTCTACAGGATTTTCTCAAAGCATTGCAAAATTCTGCAGGAGTTAGAATGTTACATGCTGGAACATATTTTATTTACTTCTGATTATGGAAGATATTATTAAAAACAATCAAAGTTTAATTCACAGTAATTCCTTGCGTCTTTTCTGTGCTGGTCTTTTCCCCTTACTGCTAACAAAAAATGTGTATGGAGTTTGTTTCTGTAGCTGCTTTCTACAGATTCAGAGCATCGGAAGTTGCCTTATGGGCTTTATCTTCCTATATTTTTATTAACTGCTTCAGTTTTTCTCTACTCTTGCTCCAGATCTTTCTTTCATTTTCTATTATTTATCTTACTGGCAATTAGAAGAGTGGGTGAGTGGATGGAAAGATTAAGCTTATTGGGACTAAACAGTCTTTATAAGGGTTGACTAATTTTGAAGTGGGGATAGATTGAAGGATTAAGTTTTCTGTCTAATCATATTCTGAATTCTCCACTGATGATAAAGAGGGTGATGGCCTGCTGTGCTGTGTTTTTGTTTTCCTTTTTTAGTTTGTTTTTAGGATTGCCATCCTGTTTGCAGAACTGCTAATTAATAAAGAGCTGTCTTTCCACTACTGGAAGTGATTTTTGTGTTTAAAGATGTGTGCAGAAATGTATACCACTGGTGAAAGATCAATAGATTTTTGGTTTCACTTAGACTTTTTAGTGTATTTTCCTTAGCATGCGCAGAAAAAAAGAGAAAAGGAAAGAGGTAATTTTTACAACTGGATAAGGACATTTCTGTTTGAGTAGATAACTTTGCTGCAAAATGGCAAAACTTACCTAAAAAATTATGAATTCTTGACTAAACATGTGCACAACATTTTACCATTTTTACAGAATAAGATTTTAGGTACAGAATAAGAAAGTGGAGTCTCCACATTGACCTCAGATTGAAAATGTAGGGTGGTTTAACAAAATCTTCTCCTTGGGTCTAGTGAAGACACATGTGGCCAGAGGCATGAATCATAGAAATTTGATCTGGGAAAAGATCTTGTAGATCACCTAGTCCTCTCCCTGGGGACCTGTGTAGGCGTTATTCTTGACAGTGTATTCTCACTTTAGTCTGTTTCTTTTAAAATTACTTTTGAATGCTTTGTTTCTGGTTTTTAATGTTACAACTATAATTTCTAGCAATCAATCCTCCACGATGCTAAGCACTCCTGTAAGATACTTGAGGGCACTCAGCACACTGTGAGACTGCACTGCATTAGTGACAGTGTGGTTCATGATTATACATATATACCAAAGAAAGAATGGATAATTTTATGTTTCATGTTGTCTGGAAACTGGTTGAGTTTTTTGGTTGTTTTACATTTACAATAACCAGTATTTTGAGAGCTACATTTCATGAGGTTCTGATGTTAATGAAATCTAAGGGTGTGATATTGCTTTGTGATTTTTGTGACTTAAAACTAATATCTTTAAAAATTTCCAATTCATTTTTAATATTAAAAAGTTTGCACATGTATTTTTTTCAAAAAATACATTTAATTACTTTAATATCTATCTATCTATCTATCTATCTATCTATCTATCTATCTATCTATCTATCTATCTATCTATCTATCTATCTATC
>ML685840.1:5594399-5626338 GCA_007922175.1 Pelusios castaneus | reverse complement strand
TTAAAACTTTTTAAAAATTAATTTTAAATAAAAACCTTTCTTAAAATTAGATTTCAATTCCAAATTCATTCCAATTAAATTAATTAAACACAATTAATTAATTCTATTTACAATCACTTTATCTTCAATTAATGCCTATAATTTCTGTCTTGTGAGTTTTCCCCAAAAATTTATTCTGAAAAAGTTTTTCACACGGCTTGAAAATTTTGCACACAAGCTGCCAAACCTAGAGGGAACATTGGTTACTAGTTGCGTACACAACAGCAGGCCAGCAGGCTAAAATCGGTCAGTCCCACACTCTGGGCCTGGCCGGAGCCCCACAGCACAACAAAAAGTGTGTGGATTCATTACTGACTGCCACCCAATACCCAGAAACACAGGCCAGCAGCAGACGTGATAGCTACGTGTGCCCATCTTAAAGACGTAATAGTTATTTTGCATCCCTAGGAAACAATTATGTCAAGGAAAAGAAAAATTGACTCCGAGTGCAGGATATTCAAAGAACAGTGGACCTATGATTACTTTTTCATGCAGTGCAAGGAAAAAGCTGTTTGTCTGATATGCCAGGATTTAGTGGCTGTGTTCAAGGAATATAATTTGCGTCGACACTACGAAACTCGACATAAAGACAAATATGATTGTTTGGTCGGACAAGTGAGAAAAGACAAAATATTAAAACTGAAAAATGGATTGACAACTCAGCAAAATGCTTTTGTGAAGCAGAAGCAGCTAAATATTTCATCACTGCGAGCAAGTTTTCAAGTTGCCAAGCTAATAGCGCGCACTGGCAGACCATTCGTAGAGGGAGAATTTGTTAAAGAATGCCTTCTTTCTGTTGCCAAAGAGATGGGTCCAGAGAAGGCTGATTTATTTAGTACAGTGAGTCTTTCAGGACCTACAATTACATGAAGGATTGAAGAAATGGGGGACAATGTGCATCAGCATTTGCAAAACTCCTCAAAAAAACTTTGCTATTTTTCGTTGGCACTCGACGAAAGCAATGATGTTCGTGATTCTGCACAACTTCTAATTTTCATTCGTGGGACAAATGATTATTTCGAAGTCTCAGAGGAGCTTGCTGCACTGAAAAGCATCAAAGGAACAACAACAGGAGAGGATATCTATGAAAAGGTTCGCCAAACTGTGAATGATTTGGAGCTGGACTGGGCTAAACTAGTCAGTGTAACAACTTATGGTGCTCCTAGTATGGTGGGGTCTATGAAAGGAGTGGTTGCACGCATTAAGCAAGAGATGGACAAACACAACCATTCGCGTCCAATAGCCATACACTGCCTCATCCACCAACAAGCGCTGTGTTGTAAATCACTGAAGTGGGACTCTGTCATGAAAGTTGTGGTGTCTTGTGTTAACTTCATTAGGGCTCATGCACTAAACCACAGACAGTTTCAGGAGTTTTTGTCTGAGCTGAATGTTGCCTATGAAGATATTCTGTACCACACAGAAGTCCGTTGGCTGAGTCAAGGGAGAGTTTTGAAACGTTTTTATGACTTACTTCCACAAGTTTCTGCTTTTCTGCTTTCAAAAAACAAAGAAGTACCAGAGCTCAAAGATGCAGAATGGAAATGGCACCTTGCCTTTCTGACAGATGTAACAGAGCTACTCAACAGTTTCAATGTGCAACTTCAAGGAAAGGGGAAGCTCATCTGTGATATGCATTCACATGTGAAAGCATTTGAAGTAAAATTGGACCTCCTCATTAAACAAGTAAAGGAGGAAAACTTCTGCCATTTCCCCACTACTCAAAAGCTGTTGGCTGAAAAACCAACAGTTGCATTCCCAAACAAAAAATGTATGGATTCACTGGAAATGTTGCAAAGGGAGTTTCAAATGAGATTTAAAGAGCTTCATCTCCATGAACAGGACATACAGCTTTTCCGGAACCCATTTTCTGTTGACATTGAAATTGTTGATCCGATTTTCCAAATGGAACTGGCCGAACTACAGAATTGTGACTCTCTGAAAGACGCATTCAAGTCAAGCAGTCTTACTAATTTCTATGCATCTCTCCCCTCTGAGACATATCTTAATCTCAGGAACCATGCACTCAAAATGACAACCATCTTTGGCAGCACCTATGTCTGTGAACAGAGTTTTTCCCGAATGAAACATCTGAAATCTACAACCAGATCCAGACTAACTGATGCACACTTGCATCACTTGTTACGACTGGCAGTGACAAATATATGGAACCGGACATTGACTATCTCATTAGCCAAAAGCAGGCCCACACTTCCCATTGAAATACTGTTAAGTTTATGTTGGTTAAAATTGTTCTTCATTTTAAATATTGTATTGTTCTTTCATGTTGTTTTGCACTACAAATAAGATATGTGCAGTGTGCATAGGAATTCGTTCATGTTTTTTTTCAAACTATAATACGGCCCCCCAACAGTCTGAGGGACCGTGAAGTGGCCCCCTGTTTAAAAAGTTTGAGGACCCCTGCCCTACAGGTTTTGCAGTGTTGCAATTTCTGATGTCAGATTTGTGTCCATTGATTCTTTGGCGCAGAGACTGTCCTGTCTGTCCAATATATAAGGCAGAGGGGCATTTCCGGCACATGATGGCATAAATCACATTGGTGGATGAGCAGGTGAACGAACCCTTGATGGAGTAGGTGGCATGATTAGGCCCTGTGATGGTGTCATCAGTGTAGATATGAGGGCAAAGTTGGCAGCGTGGTCTGCTGCAGGGCTGTGTTCCTGCTTTAGTGTTTCTGTTCTGTGATCTGTAGTTGCTGGTAAGTATCCTTTTAAGATTAGGGGGCTGTTTGAAAGCAAGGAGAGGTCTGTCTCCTAAGGCTTGAGAGAGTGAGGGATCATTTTGTAAAATAGGCTGTAGTTTTTTGATGATGTGTTGAAGAGGTCTGGCTTGGGGGTTGTAGGTGGTGACCAGTGGTGTTCTGTTGTTGTTTTTCATGGGCTTTTCCTGCAGTAGTTGACTTCTGGGTACCCGTCTGGCTCTGTCAATTTGTTTCTTCACTTCTGCGGGTTTGTACTGTAGTTTTAAGAATGCCTGGTAGAGATCCTGAAGGTGTCTGTCTCTGTCTAAAGGGTCAGAGCAAATGCGGTTATATCTTAGGGCTTGACTGTACACAATGGATCGTGTGGTGTGTCGAGGATGGAAGCTCGAGGGATGTAGGTAACTATACCGATCAGTAGGTTTGCGGTATAGGGAGGTCTTTATGTGCCCATCGCTAATTTGCACTGTAGTGTCCAGAAAGTGGATCTCTTGTGTGGAGTGTTCCAGGCTAAGTTTGATTGTGTTGTGGAAATTGTTGAAATCGCTATGGAAATCTTCAAGGGCATCTTTACCATGGGTCCAGATGATGAAGATGAATACTGCTGGGAACTGTGTGACTATGGGAGACTTTAACTTCCCAGATATAGATTGGAGGACATGTGCTAGTAGTAATTAGAGGACCCAGTTTTTCCTGGATGTGATAGCTGATGAATTCCTTCTCCAAATTTTTACTGAACCAACAAGAGTGGATGCCATATTAGATTTGGTACTGGTGAGTTACAAGGGCCTCATAGACGAACTGGTTGTAGAGGACAGCTTAGGTTCAAGTGACCATGAGCTAATTCAATTCAAACTAATTGGAAGGATAAACAAAAATAAATCAGCGACCAGAATCTTTGACTTTAAAAAGGCTAACTTTAGAAAATTAAGGGAATTAGTTGGGGAAGTGGACTGGACAGAAAAACTCAGGAATGGAGATGTAGAAGAGGCTTGGAATCACTTCAAATCAAAGTTGCAAGAACTATCTGAAGCCTACATTCCGAGGAAGGGGAAAAAATTCATAGGCAAGAGCTGTAGACCAAGCTGGATGTGTAAGCATCTCAAAAAGGCTATTAGGAGGAAGCATAGAGCCTACAAGGAGTGGAAAAGGGGAGAGATCATCAAGGAATGCTACCTTTTGGAGGTCAGAACATGTAGAGATAGAGTGAGAAAGGCAAAAAGTCAAGCTGAGCTGGACCTTGCGAAGGGAATTGAAACCAAGAGTAAAAGGTTTGTTAGCCATATAAATAGGAAGAAAACAAAGAAAGAAGTGGGACCATTTAAAAACTGAGGACGGGGTGGAGGTCAAGGATAATCTAGGCATGGCTGAATGTCTAAAGAAGTACTTTGCATCTGTTTTCAATGAGAGTGAAGTTGAGCTGGGGGATAGAGGTAGGGAAGCTAATGGGAACAAGGTCATGAGAGTGGAAATTACCATACCTGAGGTAGAAGCCAAACTTGAACTGATGGATGCGACTAAATCAGGGGGCCTGGACAATCTCCATCCGAGGATACTAAAGGAACTGGCTCATGAAATTGCCAGCCCTTTAACGAGGATTTTTAATGAATCTGTAAACTTGGGGGTTGTACTGTATGACTGGAGAATCGCTAATATAGTTCCTGTTTTCAAGAAAGGGAATAAAAATGATCCGGGTAACTACAGGCCTATTAGTTTGACCGCGGTAGTATGCAAGGTCTTGGAGAAAATTTTGAAGGAGAAAGTACTTAAGGCTATAGAGGATAACGGTAACTGTGATAAAATACAACATGGCTTTACAAAAGGGAGGTCGTGCCAGACCAACTTGATTTCCTTTTTTGAAAGGATAACAGATTTTTTAGATAAAGGGAATGCGGTGGACCTAATTTACTTAGATTTCAGCAAGGCATTTGATACAGTTCCACTTAGGGAGTTATTAGTTAAGTTACAGAAGATGGGGATTAATATGAATATAGTAAGGTGGATAAGGAACTGGTTAAAAGGGAGGCTACAGTGGGTCATACTGAAGGGTGAACTGTTAAGCTGGAGGGAGGTTACCAGTGGAGTCTCTCAGGGATCTGTCTTGGGACCGATCTTGTTCAAACTTTTTGTTACGGACCTTGGCACAAAAAGCGGGAATGTGCTAATAAAGTTTGCGGATGACACCAAGTTGGGAGATATTGCCAATACAGAGAAGGATCAGGATACCATACAGAAAGATCTGGATGACCTTGTAAACTGGAGTATCAGGAATAGGATGAAATTTAATAATGGGAAGTGCAAGGTGATGCATTTAGGGACAAATAACAAGCATTTTTCCTATAAGTTGGGGACGCATCAGTTGGAACGGACTGAGGAGGGGAAGGATCTGGGAGTACTGGTTGATCATAGGATGACTATGAGGCGCCAATGTGATGTGGCTGTGAAAAGAGCTAATGCGGTTCTAGGATGTATCAGGAGAGGTATTTCAAGTAGAGACAGGGAGGTGTTAGTGCTGCTCTACAAGGTGCTGGTGAGACCCCATCTGGAATATTGCATGCAGGTCTGGTCCCCCATGTTTAAAAAGGATGATTCAAATTGGGACAGGTGCAGAGAAGGGCGACAAGGATGGTCTGTAGAGTGAAAAACCTGCCGTATGAATGGAGACTCAAGAAGCTTGGCTTGTTTAGCCTAACCAAAAGAAGGTTGAGGGGGGATATGATTGCTCTCTATAAATACATCAGAGGGATTAATATCAGGGAGGGAGAGGAATTATTTGAGTACAGCATCACTGTGGACACCAGAACAAATGGTTATAAACTGTCCCTCAAGAAATTTAGTCTTGAAATTAGATGCAGGTTTCTAACCATTAGAGGAATAAGGTTCTGGAATAGCCTTCCAAGCGGAGTTGGGAGGGCAAAAACCATAACTGCTTTCAAAACTGAGCTTGATAAATTTATGGAGGGGATGGTATGATTACCCTATTTTGGAAATTGACTGATATTTGGCTATGTGTGGTGGATATTCAAGTGGCCTAAGAGGGGAGAGTACATGGGGTGGGTTCTGAGTTATTACAGAGAATTGTTTCTTGGGGAACTGGCTGTTGAGACTTGCCCCCATGCTCAGGGTATAATTGATCACCATATTTGGGGTTGGGAAGGAATTTTCCCCCAGGGCTGATTGGCCTGGGCTCTGGGGGTTTTTCGCCTTCCTCTGTAGCACAGGGCATGGCTCACCTACCGGTGAATTCTCTGTGTCTTAAAGTCCTTAAATCATAATTTAAGGAGGTAAATAACTCAGTCATAGGTTGGTGGCCTATTGCTGGAGTGGGTGGGTGAGGTCTTAAGGCGTGCATTTTTCAGGAGGTCAGACTAGATGATTGTACTGGTCCCTTCTGACCTTAAAGTCTATGAGTCTATGATTTTGGTTGATATAGCTGAGAAACCTTGGCCTGATTTTTCAAAGTACTTATCACTATATAACAGTTTATATGTTCAATGCACAGCTCCCATTGACTTCTGTGGCAGCTGTGAGTAGGTGTCTTGGGTTGGTTACTGAGAAAATTAACATTCAGCAGTCACCTATAACATTTTCAGTTTGTGATTTGCCCAGCAGTACATAGGAATTCTGTGGGAGATTCTTGAATAGAAACCAGTTCTGCAGGGTGCCATTCAACAGCCCCGCCACAAGATGATACTTTCCTTTCCTACGACTTCCTCATTCATCATACTCCTTCCAGCTTCTTCAACAAATGAGGCAGTGATCCTACAGGGAATAGTTTCCTTCCCTGCACAATCCTGATTCCTGCCAAAAGCAGGCTCAGCCTGTGCTCTGAAGAAGATGAGGTCTATGGAAGAAGTAGTATGTGATCCTGTAATTAAAGACTGATGCTAGACTGTTGTGTACAGTTCTGTTATCTACATTTTCAAAAGGATGTAGAAAAAATGAAGCAGGTATAGAAAAGAGCCACAAGTGATCTGATTGCTGGAGAATGTAATTAAAAAGCTCACTCTGTTTATCTTATCAGAAAGAAGATGGAGAGGGTGTCTTGATTACAGTATATAAGCAGCCTCACAAGAAGAAACTACCAGGTAATAAAGGGTTCTTTAATTTAGTGTAGAAAGGTATAGCAAGAACTAGCAGCTGGAAGTTGAAGCCAGACAAATTCAAATCGGAAATAAGGAACAATTTTTTGTGAGGTTAGAACAAACTATTAAGAGAAGTTGTAGATTCCCCATCTTTAGGTGTCCTCCCTTCAAGATGATATACCTTTCTGGATATGTTTTAATCTAGTTATTCTTTAGTTAAACATAAAAACATAGGTTATTAGGATCAATATAGGATAACTCTCTGGAATTTAAGGATCTGTGACATACAGCCAGACTACATGATATAATGGTCCCTTCTGGCTTTAATCTCTATGAGTATATGAATAAGAGGATATCATAACGCTTAAGCACAAGGGAGCCAAATTAAGTTTCCACAGGCAAATTTATTTCCAGCATTTCTTAACTTCTGAATGCTTGATTTTTATAACCTTAATGTTCTTTTAACTTTTTAAAAGAGGCAATATCTTAAAGTTTAGTAACTTTTATATTAACTTTTTTTCTGTTAACAACTTTAAAAAATTTAAGAAATTAATCATATTGATCTGTATTTATCCCCCAAACCTTATATGGATAATCAGCAGGGTTGGGATCTTTAGATTGACAGTTCAGTTCCTTATCACCTGAGCTAATTGAGTAAATGGTAGCAGTACTACCTGGACCTTCCACTAGAGGGGGATTTTCTCCCACGAAAGCTCATGCGATAAATAAATCTGTTAGTCTTTAAAAGTGCCACAGGACTCTGTTGACTTTGCCAGTGAGTTTCACAGCTCTTTGGCAGATAACAATGGAATGTTGAGAATCAGGAAATAATGTGTTCAGTTCCAGGATCTGTAAGGCAGTGTTCTCTGGTGGCTACAGATGCTCCTCCCCAGTCTCTAAGCCTCCCACTCTGCTCTAAGTTCCTGTGACAAGAGCCACAGTAGCGCTCTGTTTTTGGGAGTTGCAATTGCATAAAAAGTACCTGAATCCCTGGGCTAGAGCATGCCCAGTTGCCCTTTTAGGGTGCAAGAGGATTCTAAGCAGCACATAGTAGTAGTGGGGTGAAAATACCTTGCTCAGTACAGATGGACTTAGGGAACTTTGTTGCCAAACTCTAACAAATCTACTGAACTTGTGAAAACTGATTTTTTTTTCCAGAGGCTTAAAACTTTAAGCAAATTTTCATGGATGGCAAAAGACACATCCGTATATGACAGCAACTGCCTATACTAAATTTATACTGCCTATTCCAAAGCATGGAGGTGCTAGAGGTTCTCAATAATGAGGTTGTAAAGATTTTGTTTTTTAATATGGACCAAAAAATGTATTTTCTCCTGACCTCATTCTGGAAGCAGCTGCTCTGTTTTAGCTGAAACTTTTAACATTTAAAATGAAATAAAATAAATAAATCATCCTGAGGCTGACACCAGGCATGGAAAATATCAGCTTGAATTGGTTAAGTTTGGCAAAGTCATAAATAATTGAAAATAGGTTCTTATAGTGGGAAGCATTGAGCAGACTTAACTGTAGCCATCACTTCCTGTTCCACAGGTAATTATATTATACATACAGATTCAGATAAACTCTCAAGTGAGAAGAAAATTTGTTGAAATTTGAAAGATATTATACCTAAAGTGATATTGAGCTGTTCTGTTGGTAAGCTAAAAATATGTGAGAGAAAATCCACATCAGCAAATGGTCTGAAAAGAAAGTACTGTTTTGTCAGACAGAAGTACATTGTATATTGAATAGAGGCTTTGGAAACTGACAACAGACTTTGGAAGAATTCATTATTGTTGAAAGGCTCCCTTTAACCTGGAACAATGATAAGTGGCTGCAAAAGAACCCTTACAATTCTGAGTTGACATTTATCTTGGAAGATTTCTGGGGTAAGAGGAAGTGTGGTACCTTATTCAAGAACAGGCCTCAGGTATGATATGAAGTGATCATTTCTAATTTACAGGCAGGTTTATCAATTTAGCATACCATGATTTATTCTAAGATGAGGTTAGAAAAGTTCTTCTGTATTTTTATTACAATAATTTGATACAACAGTGGTATATGCCACATAGGTTTACATATAATTTCAAAAAGTCTTTTAATAAAATTTCAAAAACAGTCTGCCTCTAAGATTTAAAGATGTAGTTATTTATAATAAAATAGACATTGATGGGAAGTTGTCCAGTTACCAAAAATCATAGAATGTATTGTGTTAAAACATGTACAAAGTTGTAGCTGTCTCTCTTATTCTGGTTTAAGTAAGTTTGACTAAAATTATGCTGTGTGGTGAGCACAAAACAGGCAGTCCAGAAAAATCCCAAAAGGCATACATTTTCTATATTAATATAATTTGGGCAGCATTCATGAGAAGTGCATGCTAATTGTAAATTGGTTGCAAAACTGTAGAATTTAAGTGCAATTAGATCAAATATGAGCTTAAATATTTGGTCAGAAACCTTAAATAAATAATTTCCCCTTAAAAAGTCTAAGCATTACGGAGAAGTAATTATAATGTTTCTTTAGGACAGATTACAGGAATGATACTCAAGAAGTCAGAGCCATTATGGCATTGTATCCATTTCTGTCACTATATAATAAGTGATAAATCACTGAAATGAATCCCTGTATTTAGGTTTGTGGGATGCTTTGCATGAAGGATCCTCTAATTCATTAAGAATGCTCTATTTTTCCAATGACCAAACTACTCTAGCCAGTCTGGAGTGAAGGAGGCAGACCTGATTTTTTTCTTATGATTTAACAAAGTTATTTGGTTAGGAGACACAAAGGAAAATGATTGAGCAAATAAGAGAGCAGGTTCCAAATCTTAAGAGATATAGTACAATATTCATTTTGAATGGCAAAGCCAATGAGGAAACTGTCTAGTAGTTTAAAGTACTAGTTTTCTATGTGGAAGACACAATCTTAATCTTTTTTTAATTTATAATTTCTTTCTGTTGTCAACAAAGACATTTGTAATATGTTATGATGTAGGGCTTGGGAGGTGCATGTATTTAATAGGAAGTTCAAATACTATATCCAGAGGCTAAAACTGCTGCACAGACATGTAACTGCCAATTTTATGCATCGGCTTATGTCCTTACAATTTTAGCTTTTTTGCCTTTGCAACTTGACAGTGTTGCCATGGTATCCACAATCATCCCTTTGCTTCCTTAAGCTATACTTGGTAGAAGGAGTACTGCAATAACAGTTAGTTATAAAGGCAATTGAAGTGCCCTCCCGTCCCAGAATAACCACTTACGTATCAATTTGTGGTTCTTACTAAAGAGTTTGAAAGTCCAATTGAAGTCTTGTATTTAAAACACAGGCCTCGAGTAGTTTTCACAACGTAAGAGGAAAGGAAATTGGAAGGTTTCTGGTATATAACATGAGCTGATAAATTATGTTAAATAAATTGAATTTGACTTTGTGTTACTAAATCATGTTGGGAATCAGAAAGATACTGAAAGCAGACTTTTTTTTCTTTCAATACCTCACAGTTTGAGGTGAATGAAGTAATTAATTTTTCTGTTGTGAAATAAGGTTTTCACCAAAATAACAAAATGAATTTATTTTTATGCGATTGGCTTTTTCTCCCTTTATTTATAGAATTTCAGTGTCTTTTAAGTAATAAAGAAACAAGGCCCTATTTCTGATTTTAACCAATGAATTCTTGTGAAGTGAGTACATTTGTTTGTAGTAAAAAAGGAATGCTTTACTAAAACTAAGGTCTCAAAATTAGCAAGAATGAACTGGCTTAAAAGTTGGTGTCCATAATTTGGGCTTTTTCTGCTATTCCTGTGTAGTTTCTTACAATAAAAAGTTTACTTTTGGTTTTCTTGGATGGGTATGAAACTGTTCATATTTCCACCACTTCAGCCTTTAATGCTCTCTTATTTTTTTATGCCTTTATGGTTTTCAGCAGTTGCCAGGGTGGCATTTTAAACAGTAAACCTGCTGGAGAACAAGATGCTCTGCTTCTTCTAAAGACATCTCTAATCTGGATCTCTTGTGATCTGAATGTCTCACCCCTATAGTACTTTTGGGCTTCACTGACCTTGTAGGCAGGGATATTTGGTTCTTTATGATACTCAGGGTTTGTTTTTTTTGCATTTTAGCACATGGCCGTAATTTTCTTAGCCTGTCAATGGCTGCATTAATTGTGACAAAGCCAATACCTTACTAAGTCAATGTGATTAAACTTTTAAACTCCCTAATACAAGGGGAGAGGTGGGGAAAATAGGCATGTGACTTTTCTGCTTGCGCTTAAAAAGATGTAGGAGCATAAGAGTTTGCCTTTCCAATAAGAAGATTAGAATGAGCCTACTAATATTTTCTAACTCTTTTTGCTCTCAGTATTATCAGAATTACTATATAGGTAGAGGACCGTACTTTTTAAAAAAGGCTCTGTCTCCAGTCTGTGGTAGCAACCACAATATTTTTGTGAAAACCTGATAAATTTTGCAGTTTTGTTTTGGGTGTTTTTGTTTTTTTCTTGGACTTTGCACAAAAAAGAGATTCATCAGTGGCAAAATTGCTGTGAAAGTGGTAAAATATGATAGATCAAATTGGTACATTCCTTTGACTAATCATAGTGTTTAGTTATGCACTGGAATTATAGGAACTGGTGGGATTGCTGAGCTCTGTTCCACATAAATTCTGAAGGTGTTGAGAGTGGGGTTATGCTGGCATTTCGTATTTAGAGAGCACTTCAACTGTGTTACACAGGATGTTTTCTAGTTTGCTGTTGGGTATGATTCATTTCCTAGAGAAGCTCTAGGTGGTAGCGGTGCAGACTTTGCTGGAGATATTACTGAAGGGTTGAATTTCGTTCCCTGTTGGAAGAAAACAATAGCTAAACTTAATTTACAAGAGCAGTGAGTCTTGTGTCGTACTGTACATCTAATAGTAAGAGACAGGTCCCCAATTTCAAGTTATGCCTATTGTTATAGCCAGGGAACCATACATTTTGCAGCCTAGTGGGACCACATTTTGCACCAAGAGCCATTACATTCAGCAACAGTGTTTAGTTATTTATTCTCCATTAATTCTTCATGCCCATCCTCCCATGTCAACAAAATATAAAATTATGGATCTTAAAACAGGAGTTAGCCAATGATTATTCTCAACATATTTTTTTCTATTATGCTGTCTAGACAATCTGTCTCCACGCCTCTCTGCTGTTGTCACATCACAATGTTGTCTAGGTGACTGGCTCAAAACCTCCTTGACCCGGATACTTACCAAAGGAGTGAAGTGTTTGTAGCCTGGTCGGTGGCTCATTTCCCTTGCCCTTGGAAGCTGCACTCAGCCTTCCCAGATCACCAAGATGCACTTTTGTCTCTTCCTGCTCTCCCTGACTGCAGACTGAAGTCTAGCTCTGTCTTCCTGGCTACATGAAACTGTGCAGGGAGTATGCAGAGTAATCAAATTAATTGCACTTGTGGAGAAAGCTGGAGGCAGTACTGGCAGGGCAGAAAGACAGAAAGGAAAACACTGGCTGCATCGTTGCAGCCAAGTGAACAATTCCATGGCAAAATGCAGAATTCCATCCCATTTTGGAAAAATACCATATTGTAGGACCACAGAATTGAAGAGTCCGTATTATCCTGACTGAGATTAATAGGCTAGTTCACACCTCTTGGAGCTGCTATTTCAGATTCTCTGCAGACTAAGGCTGTGCCTACATTGAGGTATGCATGTGATTTCCCAGCTTGTTTTCATATACTTTCACTAGCTCTTATCAGTTTAGTGCAAGTATAAATAATAGTGTAGCCTGTTAACATGCTCAGCAGAGGCAGAGTTTATCCATGGAGAGTACAACCCTCTCCCAATCACCTTCTCTCCAAAACTGCGTGCAAGTACTTGTTGCGACTCAGCTGTGCCTCCACAGCTGCTTGCCGTGCTACCACAGCTATACTGCTATTAGCTTAATAAGAGCTAGTGTGAGCAGGGCCGTCCCTAGGGGCGGGCGAACGGGGCGATTGCCCTGGGCCCCACGGGTACGTGGGCCCTCCACCCACAGCTGCCCCACTGCCTTCAGCAGTGAGCCGAAGGCAATGGGGCGGGGCAGGCCGGGAGGGCTATGCCTGGCGTCTGGGCCGGCCCTCCCTGCCCCCAGGGCGGAGCAGGTAGGCCCAGGGGCAGAGCACATGGCCGGCTCCTCCCCGCAGGCGGCCTCGGCCTCGGGGCCGGGGCCGCTGTCGGGGCCGGAGCTGGCTCCCCGTGCTGGCAGTCTCGGCCTCCTGGCCCAGGGCTGGCTCCCTAGGAGGCGGAGCGGGCCAGTCGGCCCGCCACGCTGCCCTCCAGCATGGGGGGGCGGGGGCCCCGCTTTGGCCAATTGGCCCTGGGTCCCGCTCCCCCCACGGGACGGCCCTGAGTGTGAGTATATGTACATAAGGTGAGAAATCACAACCCTAGCTCATAGTATAGACATAGCCTTAGGCAAATTTTATTTTACAAACAGTTCACATTTCCAAGGTTATCTTTGCATCCATAAAGTCTAGATACATAATTTTTGTTCAGATGAAAACTGAGATTTTGGAGCAAAATTCTGTCCAATTGAATAGCCATGGGATTGAGGAATGCTAAGTGCTTCATGATCTAGCTGCATTGGCTGCCTTCCAAGAAGCATGCAAAATGGTAGTTAGGCCTATGGAATTTTAAATAGCTTTGGAACTACCACTTCTCTCCCCTTCTCAGCCGTGGCATGATCAGGTTAATTGAGGTGCTTGAGTATAAGTTCCGTTAGGCCAGGTCCAGAGTAGAAAACATTTGCCAGTATAACTTGATCACTATAGTTATACTGGCAAATCCTCTAGTATAAACATAGATTTTTCCAGCATAATTTATACTAGTTCCGTAAATGAAAGACACTGTAGTAACAAGTGAATTTTTTGCTGGTATAGCTGATCTACACTAGGGCTTTGCCAAAATAAAAAACCCCTCATCCCACTAAACAAAAACCCCAACCCTCTCCTCCCAGTGATGTTGTTATACTTGCAAATATTTCTGGTGCAGAAATGGCCTTAGTTTAGGAGAGCGAGCTATAAATAGTTCATCCTCTCAACTTTGGTGAAGTTTATTTTCCCACCTTTGATTCAAAATAGCCTGAATTTGTTGGCATTTGGGGCATGCTGCAAAGGCTATCTGTTGGGATAGAGAGCTAGGGAGTGCAGTGGTTTGTAGGGGCAGACTATATGTGTGTTTGGGGAAAGACAGAATTTTTGCTGGAGCTGATGTGGGGGAAATTGGTTGATTTGTGTCTGTTTGACTTTGCTTTTAATGATTTAGACTTCCTAAAATGTGGATTAGGAGGTTTTTATATGTTGAAATCTAAATAAATATATAACATTTTTGCTGTATTCACTGAGCAGTATAGATTGACATTGACTTTGTCTTATATCACTTTGGGTTCCCTTTTAGGATAATGCAATATATATCAGAAGTAGCTAGCTGAAACAATTTTGTATAGATTTTGACATAGCTGAAAATATTAATATTCTTGTGCAATATAGTATAAATTAATCTCTGTTATAGAAATAAGGTGAATTTCCCTAAGTAAAGTTAAGCAAGACTGTAAACCTAGTACAACAGAATGCCCTACATCGTCCATAAATGTATTTAAAAGTTGTAGCAGTGAGTAGCTGTGGCTATAGAGATGCTTTCTGTAATTATTCCATACAAACTTTTGTTTTAATGACATAATATGATACCAGTTAGCCAGACAATTTCACAGGTAACTTATTAGATAGTTTATTAATGCCAAAATTCAAAATGGATTCAGACTAATTCAAATTTTATGTATAAAATATGTAACAATAACCTTTTACTATTACTGATACAGTTCCTGAGTTATTGTCCTATTAGAAACTGTCAAACATGCAATTCACTCTGTGACCCAGAGTGCTTCAGATATACTTGGCTAAATATACTCCTGCAATAGATTATTTAAAGGAGAAATTAATATATTTTATGTTTCCCTCCAAAACATGTCTTTAGAAAGCATCTTTCGGTTGGACAAGAGCTGCATGCATTGGCTTGCCGACAGAATTGTTACTTCTGTGTGAGCTAGCTGTGTTTTTGAAGAGGAACACCTGAAGAGTTGACTGCTTTTTTTCATGGCACTCCTAGGCATTCCCAGTCCAGGATTAAGATGGAATTTTGCAGAGGAATACTCCCACAGAAAAGACTATTATCAGTCAGTTGTCAGATTGACCCCAATTATGCTCTGTGCCTTTGGCTCACTCAAACTGAATTAAATTCTGCCTTGTCCCTCTTTATTTCTTTGAGACTCAGAACCCTTGATTGCATATGGGAGACCCAAAAATCTGGTGAGGCAGTGGTCAACATAATTTACTACTCAAGAGGCCTGGAATCTGATCATTTAATTTGTGTCAGCATGTTCTTTAATGTAGAGTGAATGCTGTAATGGA
This sequence comes from Pelusios castaneus, assembly GCA_007922175.1. Taxonomy (NCBI): domain Eukaryota; kingdom Metazoa; phylum Chordata; order Testudines; family Pelomedusidae; genus Pelusios; species Pelusios castaneus. Next base: position 5,611,063 of record ML685840.1, on the reverse strand, counting down.
TCACAGACTATTTTATAGCAAAAAACGAGAGTCCTGTGGCACCTTATAGACTAACAGATTTTCTTCAGCATAAGGTTTCGTGGGCTATAACCCATTTCGTCAGAGTGGGTTATAGCCCACGAAAGCTTATGCCGAAGAAAATCTATTAGTCTATAAGGTGCCACAGGACTCTTGTTTTTTGCTGTACGCAGACTAACACAGCTATCCCTCTGGTATTTTATAGCAGGTAATGTGGCCCTGGTTTGAAGCTTTATTAGCAGATTGCAGAAGTGTTATCCAAAAATAGGAGATGAGCAGAAGTGATTAGGGAGGATGATATTTAGGACACGTTAGTTATAACTCACTTAATTTCTTAGTGCCATGATATCTATGGGGGGAAAAGCCAAACATAATTTCTTTCGGGAACATTTTTTTTAAAAAAATGTGCTTATTATTTAGTAGACCTTTGCAGCAAACCACTTAGCAAATTTAGGCGTTATTCACTTCTTGTTTACTGCACAGGACAGGTATGGTATTATCTAGTGATCCCTGACTTAACTGTTTTTACCTTTTTCTTAGCTAAGCGTATTTGGTATGTTAAGCTAATTTGGGCTTGATCCTACAGCCAAATATCCAATTTGGAATAGTCTGTGTAAGGACTGTAGCAAGCTAAAGAACTTTCTTAAAATAAGTGATAATGTAATACAGATTTCAGCTGTCTAGCTAATACTTAACACATCTTCCAATATGTCTCCTATCACAAAATGATAGCAGTTGTTTTTGCAGATCCCAGAGTCTTTTCTTGTTAAATGAAGTTAGTAGAAAGATAATCGGCAGGATGACCTATTGCACCAAGTTCTATTTTTCAGTGCATGCGGACAAGCATTGTGAAGAAGTTTGGTGCACAGGTGGTGTTCTCTTTGATCATTCTGGTCAAGGGTAAGCGCCTGGGCAGAGACAGATGCATCCTGGATTTGAATGCCTGACTGCAAAGATGGTGTTGCCAGGAGGGCTTTGGCTTCTTCGACCATGGGATGCTGTTCCAGAAAGAAAGACTGCTAGGCAGAGATGGAGTCCACCTATCGAAGAAGAGGAAGAGCATATTTAGACATAGGAGGGCTTTAAACTAGGTTTGAAGGGGGAAGGTGACCAAAGCCCACAGGTAAGCAGAGGCGGCGTTTGGCTATTGGGAGCCCTAGTCGATGGGCCATTGTGGGGCCCGCAGGGGCCCCCTCTGTGGCACTGGTTCCCTGCCACCAGCCTGCCCCTGCCCCGCCCCTGCCCTGCCCCTCCCACAGCTCCAACTTCCCACCGCCCCAGCTCCCTGCTGCTGGCCCCAGCCCCAGGAGCCAGCTCCTCCTCTTGCTGCCAATCAAGGCAGATGCAGATTTGGGGGTAGGCAAAGCAGGCAATGGGGCCCCTTACTGCTTGGGGCCCTAGGCGTGGGCCTGCTTCGCCTACCCCAAAAGCTGCCTCTGCAGGTAAGTCAAAATCAGGGAAACTTGTGGGGAGGCTGGGTTGTAACAGCAGAGATAAAAGAAAGACTAGTCAGAACTGGGGGGTGGGGGTGGGAAATCAAATCAGTATCTTAAATGTCTGTATACTAGTGCGAGAAGTATGGGGAATAAGTAGGGAGAGCTTGAAATGCTACTAGCTAAACACAACTATGATGTAGTTGGCATCAGAGACTTGGTGGGCTATACACATGTCTGGAATATTAATAGAGTAGAGTATACCTTTTTTAGGAAGGATAGGCAAGGAAAAAAGGGAGGTGGTGTTGCCTTGTTTATTAAAAATGTGTATATTTGGGCTGAGGTGGAGGTGGAAATAGGAAATGTGGAAAGTCTCTGGGTAAAAATAAAAGGAGTAAAAAACAAGGGTGATGTCATGGTAGGGGGTCTACAGGCCTCCTAACCAGGAAGAAGAGGTGGATGAGGCTTTTTTTTTTTTTTTCCCAACAATTAACAGAATCATCCAAAGCACAGGACTTGGTGGTGATGGGGGACTTCAACTACCCAGACATCTTTTTGGAAAATAACACTGCACGGCACAAATTATCCAACAAGTTCTTGGAATATATTGGAGACAATTTTTTATTTCAAAAAGTGGAGAAAGCTATTAGGGGAGAGGCTGTTCTTGACTTGATTTTGACAAACAGAGAGGAACTGGTTGAGAATTTGAAAGTGGAAGGTAACTTAGGTGAAAGTGATCATGAACTCTACCATTTCATGATTCTAAGGAATGGTAGGGGAGAGAAGACCAAAATAAAGATGATGGATTTCAAGAAGGCAGACTTTGGCACACTCAGGGAGTTGGTAGGAGAGATCCCATGGGAAGCATGTCTAAGAAGAAAAACAACTGAAGACAGTTGGCAGTTTTTCAAAGAGACATTATTAAGGGCACAAGAGCAAACTATTCCAGTGCGTAGGAAGGTTAGGAGGTACGGCAAGAGACCACCCTGGCTTACCCAGGAGATTTTCAATAATCTAAAAATAGAGTCATACAAAAAATGGAAATTAGTTCAAATCACAAAGGATGACTATAAACAAATAACAGTCGTGTAGGGGAAAAATCAGAAAGGCCAAGGCACAAACTAGCTGAAAGCATAAAGGGTAACAAAAAAACCCCCATTTTTAAAATACATTAGCTACAAGAGGAAGACCAAGGACAGTGTTGGACCGTTACTCAACAAAGAGGGAAAAACAATAACAGAAAATGTGGAAATGACAGAGGAACTAAATGATTTCTTTGTTTTGGCCTTCACCGAGAAGGTTGTTGGTGATTGGATGCCAGATGTAGGGGAGGGAGGTAAAAATGGGATAGGATCAGAAATTAAAATAGGGAAAGAATAAGTTAAAAATTACTTAGACAAGTTAGTGTCTTCAGGTCACCAGGGCCTGATGAGATGCACTCTAGAATACTCAAGGAGGTGACTCAGGAGATATCTGAGCCCTTGGCTATTATCTTTGAAAAATCATGGAAGACTGGAGAGATCCCAGAGGACTGGAAAGGAGCAAATATAATACCCATCTAGAAAAAGGGAAATAAAGACAACCCAGGGTATTATAGACCAATTAGTTTAATCTCTGTACCAGGAAAAATAATGGAACAAATAATTAAGGAAGCCATTAGCAAACATCTAGAAGAGAATGAGGTGTTAAGTGATAGTCAGCATGGATTTGTTGAGAACTAATCATGTCAAATCAACCTGATAGCTTTCTGTGATGGGGTAACAAGCCTTGTGGATAGAGGGGAAGCAGTAGATGTGGTGTATCTAGACTTTAGTAAGGCTTTTGGTATGGTCTCGCATCACCTTCTCATTAACAAACTAGGGAAGTACAACCTGGATGTAACTACTATAAGATGAGTCCCAGAGAGTAGTTACCAATGGTTCACAGTCATGTTGGAAGGGCATAATGAGTGGGGTACCGCAGGTATCAGTTCTGGGTCTGGTTCTGTTCAATATTTTCATTAATGATTTAGATGATGGCATAAAGAGTACACTTATAAAGTTTGCTGATGATACCAAGCTGGGAGGGTTTGCAAGTGCTTTGGAGGATAGGATCACAATTCAAAATTATTTGGACAAACTGGTAAAATGGTCTGAGCTAAATAGAGTGAAATTCAATAAAGACAAGTGTAAAGTACTCCACTTAGGAAAGAACAATCCATTTCACACATACAAAATAGGCAATACCTGCCTAGGAAGGAGTACTGCGGAAAGGGATCTGGGTGTCATAGTGGACCACCAGCTAAATATGAGTCAACAGTGTAATGCTGTTGCAAAAAAAGGGATGTATTAACTGGAGTATTGTAAGTAAGACACAACAAGTAATTTTTCCACTCTACTCTGGCCTGATTAGGCCTCAACTGTAGTATTGTGTCCAGTTCTGGGTGCCTCATTTCAGGAAAAATATGGACAAATTGGAGAAAGTCCAGAGAAGAGCAACAATAATGATTAAAGGTCTAGAACACTTAACTTATGAGGGAAGATTGAAAGAGCTGGGTTTGTTTAATCTGGAAAAGAGGAGACTGAGAGGGGACATGATAACAGTTTTCAAGTACCTAAAAGGTTGTCATGAGGAGGAGGGAGAAAAATTGTTCTCCTTAACAGCTGGTGATAGGGGAAGCAGCAATGGTCTTAAATTATGGTAAGGGAGGTTTAGGTTGGACATTAGGAAAAAATTCCTAACTGTCAGGACAATTAACCACTGGAATAGGTTGCCTAGGCAGGTTGTGGAATCTCCATCATTGGAAGTTTTTTAAGAACAGGTTAGGCAAGCACTTGTCAGGGATGTTTTAAGGTGGTACTTGGTCCTGTGATGAGTGAAGGGGACTGGACTCGATGACCTCTCTCAGTTCTTACCAATTTCTATGATTCTATGTCCCTCTAAAATATGTTTTGGTTTAAATATTGGGCACTTATTTGTATTGTTAAAGTCTTTTACTTTTTACTGATTTCTAAATTTAATTACACTAGAAATTTATAGTGGCCGTGAGTATTTTGAGTTTCTGGAACCATTCCTAATGTTCAGGAAACTGACTGACAGAGAGAAAGATGGAAATGTTGTGATGCTTCCCTGTTTGCTGCCACATGGTTGCCATTGCACTGATGGCTGATTATAAAACTTTTAATTCTTCCCTTGAACTGAATATCAGTAACGCGGACAAATTGGTTTGGACACATAAAAAATAAATCCACGACTGCTGTTGTTATTTTATCGTTTTCAAAGGATGTTTTGTTTGATGGTTTATCCCAGCTTCCAAAAAATTTTGACTGGTATGTCTTTTGGTAATCAATTATAAATAGCAGTATACAGTTGGAGGCCAGAAATATAGTAGGTAGATGGAAATTTCCTTCCACTAGAAGGACTGATTGCCTAGAGTTGAAATAGTGACTACGTCTGAATTGAGATTTCCATTTATTCTTTGTACTGATGGATGGTTCTGCATTGGGGTAATAATGCTATTTAATTCATCAACTAAAATGTACCCTTTTCTATTGTGCAAGTAATGATTTGAGGGTTTTTAAAAATCTAAGTAACTTTCATTTTTTCTTCTCAAGCAGGAGTCTCAGATACAAATCCAGCAACATTTCCAAATATGTTAGACTTCTTTGTGGTTTCTTTCATGTCATAACTCTATAACTGAAGTGTACATCAAAATTAAGTGAACATTTTGTTTGTTCGGTGAGTTCAGACTTCAATGTCTTTAACTTCTAAAATAATTGCTACTAATTAGAACATTGGTTCTTTAGCATAGGACATTATGTAAACATTTTCAATAGTCTTAAACTATTTGTTTAATTTATCCAAGATACTTTTTAGGTGCTTATTTTTATTTTTGTAAAATGCTTGATATTTGTATTATAAAGGATCTCGTGGTAATTCTTTCACAGGCAAAACTGCCATTGATTTCAGTGGGTTGTGTATGTGTTAGAGGTTACAGAAACATAAACTGTAGCGTTTTAATGTCAGTAAAATAGTTTTCATGAACAATGAGTAATTTGTTATGAATAATGGAAAATATCAAAAGGCGCTAGTTATCACAAAGTGTCATATTCCCTTATTTCATATTAAAGAAGATTGTATATGGATTGAAGATCACTGATCATTATCCACAAATGTCACAGAGTCAACTCCATGGGACAAGCTGTCTTGAAGGTTCTGTGTTCTCAGGCAAACTTTGTCACACATCTTTGAAAAGAAACCATCAGTGTTTCACTGCACATTTCTAAATATAACAATTTTTTGTTAAATTCAAAATTATCCTGTTTAAATCCAATTTTTATATAGCTATAATTCAAAATTAGCCTAAAATAAACTTAATATATTCCCCAAGATACTGACAACTGGTATGAGAGTCAGGTCTCATTGAATGTGTTCCATTCAACTTTGACAAGGTTTCTCTGTGTCAGTTTTCCCTAGCTATAAAATGGGGCAATGGTTTTATAACAGATGAGATCAAAACAAAACAAAACGTACCATACCAGGATTTAGGGTGGCCACAGGCAGTTGGGAGGCAAGTAGTGTTTTAGCCTCATTCTGAAAATTTGAAAACTGTCCATAAGTTTGAATGGTTTGCACTGGAAGCAGTCTGGTCTAATGGACCAGACCAGTCATGGTTCTGGGAGTCACATGACCTGTGCTCTAATTTTGATTCTGACACTTATTTGCAGTGTAACTTTAAGCACCTCAAAGCTCTCTGAGTCTATTTTCCTGTCTGGAAAGTGGGGTTAATAATATTTAGCTATTTTGTAACTCAGTAATGATTAGAAAGTGGTATAAAGTGAAAATTCTTTTAAGTTCATTCAGTGGCAAAACTGGACATAATTATTAATATTAGTAGCAATAATACTTACATTACAGTCGTGCCTAGAAATATGTTAATCATTATATAAATAAAGAAGTCAACATGGTCCCTGCTCTGAAGAACTTACAGCCTAAGACTGCAACAGAGGACCAACTTGCTGTCAGTCCTGTGCTTGCGTTGCTAGACCATGCTGCATTTGTGGGGGTACCACCATAGTTTTGGTCTGGAGAGTCTTGTCAGAGATATTTGAGATTCTGATTTTGGTTTGGGATTTTGGTGTCTCAGTTTTTGTGCAAATTTTTCTTGAAAAACTTGGAAGCTTCATTAAATTACTCCAATTTTGGGGATGTTGTAAATTAAACACTTTGACCTGATTTGCTTATGCCCCAGTCTAGTAATCTAATAGGATAAGTCTGGCCAAACTTCCCCCGTGAGAGGTTACTTTTGAAGAGTATGTAAAACAGCAGTTTGGCAAACAAAGATTTGGGTGTCTTTGCACATAGGTAAACAAGATTTTGGATCACAATTGCAACATGCATGAAAAAATGTGAATGATGTATACAAAGACCCAATGGCATCTGAGCTTATATAAGACCGTATTTGTGCTGGAGGGGTCTTTGCACAATCAGCTGTGTCTGTAGTCAGTGCAATCTTCCCTGCTCAGAATTTGGAACATGTCAAGACAATGAAGTCTGTAGTAAACCATGTACTCTCAACAGAGATCACAGCTGAACAAGATTATGATAATGAAGTTGACTAGAAATGTCACCAGTGATTTCAGTGATACATTTATAAATTTTTTATTAGATTTTGTTTTACGCTTTAGATTGTTGTTATGGTGCTTTGAGGTTATAAAAAAAATCTAATTTTATGTGGTGAAATAATATAGTCATTAAACTGACAGAAACAAATTGAAATATTTCAAAGTAGTCATTTTGACATGACATATTGATGGTGTCAGTTTATCCCCATAGCTATGCTAACAGGACCACTTGACAGCTCCGTATCATAAATCATCTTAAAGTCGACATAATAAACTTTGAAATGATGTATGATATGCATGTGTGTAGAGAGGGGTACCGTAAGCCAACTAATTTGGTGGTATCTGCTGCTTGCCTGTCTTTTCCATGGCACATGTACCACAGGCTCTTTCTTCAACCTCCCCCTTGCAACTGGTACATACAAGGCAGTAAGGAGAGATCAAAGGCTATGTCTACACTGGCAAGTTAGTTCAAATTAAGGAGGCTTAATTCGAACTAACTAAAGCCATGGCTACATTAGGCTTTAGTTAGTTCGAATTAAGGGCTTCCTTAATAGGGTATTCGAACTAAAGGGTTAATTCGAACTAACTAGTTCGAATTAACCAATGCGGCCATGTTAATTCGAACTAATTTCTTAGTTCGAACTAACCAGTCATTGAAATGAATGGGGATCGCTAATTCGAACTAAGTTTTCCTAGTTCGAATTAAGCTAATTCGAACTAACTAAAATTAGTTCGAATTAGTTAGTTCAAACTAACTAATTTGAACTAATTTTAGCAAGTGTAGACATAGCCAAAGAGCTCAAAGTAGTTGATCAGCTATCCCATATTCCATGGTAGTGGACTGCTGGCTCATGAGCTGGTCTTTATTTTGGTGCTGCACAAAAATGAGGGACTATTCTGTTCCTCTCTTGTTTTTCCTTTCCTTGTAATGGCACGGTGACCCTCCACTTACTGGTGTAGTATTTCCTTATCTTTGACTAGTGCTCAGGGTAAGGAACTGTGGTGGTTTCATCTGCAGTGCTTAACATTTGCTCCATTGACATGCTTTACTAACCATTACATTCTTTCTTTTTGACTTGGGTCAAAAATGATCCTATTAGGATCCTACTTCAATGAACTTGTGGTTGTGTGGTTTCTGCATTCCTTTGCTTAGTGCTTTACACATATTGATAGGATAGTATTTCTAATATGAACTACAGACTAAAACTGATGGTCATAGATTTACAAAAGGTTTTTTGCCCCAATATATAAAGGCTGTTTTAGTTTTTATGATGCTAAAGCAGCAGAGTTGATGGTGAAATGTTAGGATTCTGTGGCTGTTTTTTAATCAAATCTATAGCATCAGGGAAAATTCACTTGTCTCTGAGTAAGGCATATTTCTGATTGCTGAGAGCAATGTTTTTTTGTTACATTCACCATTTCAGGTGACCCCGGCATCATAAGAATGCACTGTAGATAACTTTTTTAATTCAAGTTTTGAAGCCTGAGCTTTGTTGTGTGAATAAAGTAGAACTTAACTGGTGCTAAGATAATAAATGTTAAGCAAACCTTTGTGTCCCAATAGACACTTAAAAATATTTGCTTAATATGGATCCTTGTAAGGTAATTTGTGCTGTTTTATTTTCCTTCTGCTGCAATGATAGCTATTTTAAAGGAAATCTGCAGGTGCAAAATCCAGGCAAAATCCAGATATATAATAATTTTAGGCTAATAGTAATCAGATTCTTAAAAAAACCCAACCAAACAAAAAACCAAACACACGTCTATATTTCCTTCTTTATTTAACTCATTTCCCTTTTAGGAGTTAGCTTCAGTCATTCATTCTTTATTAGAATGACCTTTTTAAAAGACTGCTTTGCTCTAATTGAGTTTTCTTTTTGGTGTTCATGAAAAGGGTTCTGCTAGTATATCTGCTTTGTCTCTGTCTTGGTACTCAGAACCCTTCACCATTAGTCCCTCCTAAATCTGTAGCTCTTACAGATGGGGTAGTAAATTCTCTCAAGTCAGCAAATAGGGATTAAAGGCTCCTTAAATTCTTGCTGTTATTTGCTTTCACGGTTTCTGGTTCAACCTCGTTCATTCGTTCAGTGATGGAATATGGAATTTTGCTAGAACTGTTTTTAAAAGTCTCATGAAAAATAAGTTAATTTTATTATCAAATACAGATAGCTGAAGTGGTGATGCTTTGTCTAGCCAATGAAAATATTATAGTCATTAATGCTAGTATGGTTTGTTTGTTTTAAGATGCAGGACAATACATTTGTCTAAGTAGAGCAAATTATCCCTCCCAGCTGAGAACTGAGACTCATTTTTGGAGTTGAGGAGGAAACTTTGCTCTTAATCCTTATTTAAAAAATAAAATAAAAGCAATGGCATTCATTAATATGTGATAAATTTCTTGATTGGTACAAAATCTGTAACCTATAAACAAAAACTTAAATGCTATCGTATATATTTATTTACAATGAAATAAAAATAAAATTCTGAGCTTATTTAGCTTCAAATAAGTCAGACCTTCTTTTTCAGAGTATCTAGCCCTCCTTATCAGCTTTGAAAACCTGTAACAACTCCATTTATTAACATAGGCCCTGATTGAAGAAACACTTACACACAAGTTACTATTAATATGATCTCATTGGGACTAATTATGTCAATACATTGATTCATGTATATGTTGGCCTGGGGTCCTAGATCTGGAGACTATTTTTTTTTTCCTGAAGAATAACAATTTTAAGATTTTTTTGGATAACTGAAAACCTTAAAATGTTTTTAGGTCAGAATCTGGAAGCAGTTTTAGTAGATACTTTGTTTGTCCTTCTGTTCAAAGTATAATCAATTTAATTATTACTGAACGATCCCTTTGAAGCATCTATTCTAGTTTATTAGCTTATTTGCTAGTGGTAGTGTCTTACCAACTGCAAAGCTAACCAGGAATTGGTGTTAAGCACAGAAATATGTGTTGTATGTCCATGATACCTAGGCTGTGAGAGGAAGAGAATGGGTAATCCAGACATGAATCATTAACTACTTTCTAAAAATCTATAGATTCCTATGAATTCATTAAATGTAGAGTATAATGCTTCCATGGAATTTTTACAGTGTATGTGATTGTCACGCTGTCTGGAGTGGCCCATGACTGTGCGTGCCTGCCTCAGGGCAAACTATCAAAAACTGGGCAGAATCCGCAAACTGGTAGTGTGTTCTTAAATTAGCTTTCACAAAGCCAGTAACAAATGTGAACTCCTGGATTACATTAACAGTCTTACCATGGAGTCAGAGATAGTGCCCCATAGAATCTCCAGTCTATCATGCCATACAGACAAACTTGAATTAGTGATAAATGGTCATTTATACCAGAAATCCTATCACATTCAGTTTGCTTCCTGTCCTAAGAGACCAGTAACTGGCCCCAGATCAATAGGTAACCTGGATCTTACACCAAAGACAACGCCTGTAGACAACCCTAGGAAAAAGAAATGAGTTATTTACAGGTTAAAAACAAGCAAACATACACACACAAATGAGTTACCATTTAAATCCAAAGAATAACATAGTTACAACAATCTGTCTATTCAAAGTGTCTTTCAGGTCAGCCCCTGGGGATCTCTGGCTTAAGTTTAGAGTCTCTTGCCTTTCAGAGTTTCAACAGCTAAAAGCATGGATTTTCTTTTTGTCAGGGATTTTTATTCCCTTCCCCCAGAGTTCAAGATGATAAGAGAGAAGTTCATGTATCCATGAACATTCTTCTCTTGGGCAGGAGATAACACCTCTTATTGCAAACTAGTATTTCACACTTGGTCATGCTTCTCTCCTAATTGTGAGAGTTTACAGGTACAGAGAAAACACTTAAATATTTCCTCATTACATGGGATATAGAAATTATATGTGAGATTTATGCATGAAACAACATATAAGCATTTCATAGGGTATAAACTCTAAATATGTTTTTATAGACTAATATCTGTATTGAGGTATTAGGTGACCTGGTTTAATCTACAGCTATAATGGGATTGTCAGTTCTTAGCTAATGCCTGCAGCCTGGACAAGAGCTGGCATCTGGCCTGCTGGCATCACACTAATGTCCCAGAATTATGGGTTCTGGGGCTTCTCCAGTGAACCGGGACAGTCCAGCAGTGTCAGAGGTTGAAAATTACCAAAAGTTAAAACATATTCATATAGCTCAGGCTGAATATTCTGCACAGTCTCATTGAGTGAGAGCATCTAGCGCATACTTTTGTGTTTAACTCAGTTTTCCTTGTGGCTTTGCAATTCCCCCTTTGCTGATCTGCACTTATGATTTCATTTACAATCATATTAATAGATGCTATGAGTCACCTTGGCAGTACAACTGCTACAATATCAGGTTCTATTATGCCTTTTGTTGCAGAGCAGATTTATTATTTATTAACAGCATACATAAAGAACTGAGTGCTTTACTGAGATTGTTACATTGCCCACTATGTATATTTTGTTTTTACAGGTCTAATAGAGCTAGTTTGAAGAGTCACAAATGTTGTAAACACAATTAAATTCACTGTAGTCTTTACAGAGCCTGTGCTATTTGCTGGTTCTCTCAATAACTGTTTGCAAGTGTGTACTGGTAAAATTCCTTAGATAAATAATGCCCTATCATTATGAATAAAGTAACTTGTATATTAAACAATAAAACAAAACAACTGTGACCAAAAAGAGTTTCAAAACAACTAAACATTTCTCCTTGGTATCTTGTTAGGATAATTTAGCTTGCTTTTGTAAAAGCAAAGCCATGATCAATTGGTTTCTATCTAATACAATCCTCTTTTTGACACAATTGTCCTAATTCATTTGTACTCATGCTTTTTAGTGTTGTATATGTTAGCCATTTCCCCTGCCTGCTAGCAAACTAAGTTTCCCCTTTCCATTTCTGTCCCATTCACTAAGACTGGGCATCTTGAATATGATGATAGAAGTGAATGCTCCCAGGGGAGGAAAAATATTAAATAAATGTAAAAATAATTGGGTTAAGGAGACTTAAAGCACCATCCTTTTAATTGTTGTCTGGACCACCCCTCATTGCTCTCAAATATATTTGGAGAAATTCTTTTTATCCAAGCACCCCTTCCCCCCCGTAATAACTTTTGGAAATCTAATAAATAGTGATTAAAATGATACATTATTGGCAAATCCTGCTCAGCTTACTCTAAGGTGCAGTCCCCATCGAAGACAATGGCTTTCATTAGTAAGGAAAGGGGGAATGGCCCAGTAGGTATCCAACAGGTAGATATTTTTTGAGAGTGAAGGTAGACATTCAGAAATTAATTTTGAAAGCCTTGTGGGAAATGATGTTGTGAGAGAGGACTTTTAAGAACATATCTCAGGAACCAAGACATTGTTCTATTTGTATCCTTAAAATCTGCAAAGCTGACCCACCTTCTGGAATGTAGGGATTATTTTGTTCTCTGATATAGGGTGAGAGTGATTCTCCTCTTTGCAACTCTGGAAGAAAGCAGGTTAACAGGAGACAAACACAGACTGGGGCACAAAACATAGATTTCAGAATGTAGTTTTTAATGTGCAGTCATCTTGGAATGGGCATGTTTCACAGAGATTGGTTTTCAGCCTAAAGCAACATAATATTTTTATTAGTAATCTGTAGGAAAATATTGAAATAATTGTTAATAAAGTTTTCATTAATCTTGGTGGAGCAGGAAGTAGTGATGAGGGCCAATCTGTAGACAGTGAACTGGATACCTTGCTAAACTTGGTGCAGTCAAACAATATGTATTTAATTAGGGCTGTCAATTAATCGCAGTTAACACAAATGATTAAAGCAAACAAATTAATTAGATTAAAAATAGTCACAATTTAAGTCAGTTTTAAGTGCACTATTAAACAATATCAGAATACCAATTTAAATCTATTATAAATATTTTGGATTTTTTCTACACTTTCAAATATATCAATTTCAGTTACAACAAAGAATGCAAAGTTTGTGATTTTCACTTTATATTATTATTTTTAATACAAATATTTACACTGAAAAAGAAACAAAGAAATAGTATTTTTCAATTTACTTAACACAAGTACTGTAGGGCAATCTTTTTACTGTGAAAATGCAATTTACAATGTAGATTTTTTAATATACCTATATTAAAAAACAAAACAATGTAAAACTTTAGACCCTACAAGTCCACTCAGTCCCTCTTCTTTCTTAACCAATCACTAAGACAAATTCATTTACATTTACAGTAGATGATTTTGCCCACTTATTAACAATATCATTTGAAAGTGAGAACAGGCGTTCTCATAGCACTGTTGTAGCTAGCATTACAAAGTATTTACATGCCAGTTGAACTAAACATTTGTACACCTCTTCATGCTTCAATCACCATTCCAGAATTTAATGTTAAATTTAAATCGGTATTCTATAATTGTTTAACAGTGTGATAAAACCCGCAATTAAGCATGACTTTCTTTTGAGCTAACGATTATTTGCAATTATTTTTAATAGTTTGACAGCCTTAATTTTAATATGGCAAAATGAAGGTTCCTATACCTAAGAACAGAGAATATGACATGCTCACAGGGTGGGTACTATATCCTAAGAGCAGAGACTCTGAGAAGGATATGAGAGTTAAGAATAACTAATTGAACAAGAGCTCCCACTAGAAATGCTGTGGCTCAAACAGTTAATGTGATACTTAATGTATAAACGGGAGAATATTGAGAAGAAATAAAAATGTTCTTTGTATACAGTGATAGTGAGATCAGTGCTGGAATAGTGTCCATTTCTTGTTTAGAGAAAAGTTAAAAACTGAAGAACTGACTTGAGGGCTTGAAAAACCAGCCTTACAGTGAAAGACTTTAAAAAAGCTCAGTCTTTGAATCTAATCAAAGAGAAGGTTAAAAAAGTGACTTGATCATGGTCTAAAATTACTTACATAGAGAGAGAATATATCTGAAAGAGGAGGGCAATTTAATCTGCCTGAGAAAAGCATAACAAAATCCAGTGGCTAGAAGCTGAGGCCAGGCAAATTCAAATTAAAAATAAGACACACTGATTTTGGGTTTTTTTTAACAGTATAGGTAACTAACTATTGGAATAGCTTACTAAAGAACATACCATTAGATTCTCTATGGCTCAGAATATTTAAGTCAAGAATTGAATGTCTTTCAAACAATATACATTAGTTCAGTCACAAGTTACTGGATATGATGCAGGAATTACTGGGCAAAATTCAATGAAGATCAGGCTAAATGATCAGAGTGGTTCTTTTTGGCCTTCAAATCTATGAGCAATTTACCTCTGTAACTAGTTCCCTTAAAAATTTTGATTGTGTGCATGGTGCTTTAAACACATCTTATTTTCTGTATATTTCTCTGATGTATTTGAAAAATAAATAATAATTGTTTTGATTTACAGTTTATATAACTGTTCTGTTTGAGGAATGATAGTACTGTTATTTTTCCTCATTTGCAGACTGAGACAACAGCTGAGAACGGATGCTTTTGGGTCTAAAACTTGGGGTTGGGAGATATGGATGCTATTCCAGGCGCTGGCACAGTCTTCCGATGAGAACTTGGACAAGCTACTTAACTTTTGTGTGTCTGTTTCTTCATCTGTCAAATGGGAATAATACTTGCTGACCTCACTGGAGTGCATTCGGAATAATTCATTAGCATTACTGAAGTGATTCAGGATCCCCAGATGGAAGTTGCTGGGGAAAAAACAAATTATTGATTATCATGAAAAGGAAATTTAGTTACCGAGTTGCTGTTGTGACAGAGCAGGAATGTGGCTCAGCCCAAACTATACTCAGAAATTGCACTAATTTAGCTAAATTGGCTTTACAAATTGATTTGGTTTAATCAGTGCAATCCCCTCATGTGGATACTCACCAAATTAAATAAAATCGATATTAGCTACTCTTAAACTGATTTAAGTGTCCACACCTGAGGTTTCACTGATTTAATTAAAACAATTTAGTTAAATTGGTGCAATTTGTGTGCTTGTAGAAAAGACTTCAGCAGAGACCGAACCAATGGAAATGATCTGAACGCTATCTAGTGTTGGAGGGAACTATAAATGACGCACACTAATATCTAAAAAGCAGTCAATCAATTACAGTTCTCTTTTTTCATTATTTGTCTTAAATTTTGATATTACAAGCAGTTTTATTTGCGACTTCAGAATTGTAGTTCTGTCTGTAATACAGTTAAAAAACTGAACAATCACAAGAGTCCTTTTACTGTTTTCTTTTGATTTGAGTCTGACTGAGGGAAATGTTTGCTTTTATATAAGGTTGTGCAAATGTCTCATGAAATATATACAGGAACATATAGGGTATGTCTACTCTTTGGGTTAAAACCAGGGCAATGAGTCTCAGAGCTCGGGCCTACATTCTTGGGCTCATGGGGCTCATGCCACAATGACAAGAACAGCAGTATAGACACTTTCCAGAGAGGTAGCCATGTTAGTCTAGTTCAGAAAAACAAAGAAGGAGTCCTGTGGCACTTTTAAAGACTAACATTTATTTATCTCATGAACATTTGTGGGCAGAATCTCATAAGCTCATGCGATAAATAAATTCGTTAGTCTTTAATAGTGCTACAGGACTCCTACTTTATTTTAGTATAGACACTGGCTATGTCTACACTTGAAAAGTTAGGTCGACTTTGTTAAGTCGACTTAATAAGGTCAACTTTAAGTCGACTTAAAGTGGACCTTATTAAGTCGACTTAACAGAAGTGGACTTAACTTTTCAAGTGTAGACGTGGCCCCTTTTCGGCCTTATTAAGTCGACTTAATGTTTTAAGTCAACTTAAAAAGGTCCACCTAGGCACTACTCCACGTCTCCACTGACTTAAGTTGACTTAATAAAGTCGACTTAAGCGCTAGTTCGAATTAAAATGAGGTGTTATTAATTCAAACTAATTTAAGGAGCAGCTTAATTCGAATTAAGGAAAGCCCAGTGTAGATGCGGAGTAAATTAAGTCAATTTAAGCCTGCTTAAGTCAACTTAATTTGTAAGTGTAGACGCACCCATTGTGATTCAGGCTGCAGCTCTGGCTCTGAAGCCTACTTCCCTCTCAGGGTGTCAGAGTCAAAGCTGCAGCACAATCTGCAATGTCTACACTCTCTTGTTAGGGCAGGTTTTAAAACACATTGTACACATACTCTTATTGATAACTAGCGTTTTTGCCTGGAGTCTTTTTGAAAAAAAACTGGTGCTGGTTTTATAATCCACGAAGCCAATTGTGGCTTTTTGGTACAGTGGGAAGCTAATAGTCTTTTTCTTGTCCCACTTACTGTCCTGTAAGGCGAAAATACAGGTCCCAGGACAGAGCCCAAGGCTGCGTCTACATTACAGCCTATGTTGGCAAAACCTATTGTTTCTCAGGGGTGTGAATATTCTTCTCCCTGTGCGACATGAGTTACACTGACAGGAATATTCATGTGCATAGTGCTGTGTTGGCAGGAAAGCTTCCCTTGCCAGCATAGCTTCTGCCACTTGAGGTGCTTCACCAGAGGCGCTGTTGTGGCACAGCTATGTCAGTATCAGTTATTTATGTGTGCTGAGAACCTCTATGGCACTCCTGTGTTCCCACACTCTTCTGTTCACACCCTATT
>ML685840.1:5540412-5594389 GCA_007922175.1 Pelusios castaneus | reverse complement strand
CTATGGCACTCCTGTGTTCCCACACTCTTCTGTTCACACCCTATTAAGCCTAATCTAATCACTAATCTTTGTACAAAATACATCTTTTGCGGTGTGATTCAAAAACTAATAACTCATTTGTCAATAATATGAGGACGTGTATGAAGCAACATTATGTGTAAAGTTCCGAAGGGGTAGTTAAGCAAAACAAACAAGGAGTCCTGGGGCATTTTTCTCCCATGAAAGCTCATGTGATAAATAAATTTGTTAGTCCTTAAAAGTACCACAAGACTCCTTGTTTGTTTTGCTGAACTAGACTGGAATGGCTACCCTTTGGAACAAAGGGAAGAGATTCCCTCTGTCCCTACTATAGCTTTAGGAGTCTTCATGGCCCAAGCTGCCATTCTGGTTTGGTGCGAATGCTCTTCACTTGATCAGCCACTGAAACTGCACTTCAGCCTAGGGGACAGAGTGTGCTATATCATTTAGGTGGTTTGAACCCTTTGCATGGAATCTCAGAATCCTAATTCCAAATTTTTCCTCTAACCAGTTCAATGGAACCGTCCTGGTAAGAGGGCTCTGATACTATGTGAGGATGGAGGTGGTTTAGGATACACTCCTTAACAATAACACTTCTTAAGTAGGACAACAGAGTCCTGTGGCACTTTTAAAGACTAACAGATTTATTTATCGCATGAGCTTTCGTGGGAGAAAATCCCACTTCGTCAGACGCTTTGAAGATAGGAAAGTTACAGAGTGGTAGGAAATTAAATGCAGGGGAGTGTATGACAAAGCGCCTGACGAAGTGGGATTTTCTCCCACGAAAGCTCATGCGATAAATAAATCTGTTAGTCTTTAAAAGTGCCACAGGACTCTGTTGTCTTTCTACAATAGACTAACACGGCTACCCCTTTGGAATTTGACTTCTTAAGTACCTTTTAGCCAAGAATCTCAACATTCACAATAAATGTAGTAAGTGTTAGACATAAGGAGAAGTATGTTCAGGGAGGTTAAGTGATTGCTCATGGTCACGAAGGATGCCTTCAGCAAAGCTAGGAATTCAGGTCTCCTGATTTTTCAGCCCTAGGCTATAATTACATGGCTATCCATCCTTTCATTTGTAGATACAGTCAGCTTTTCTTTAGTAAAGTACTCTTTAAATTTACATCCATGAATAATTGTTTTATTTTTTCCTGATTTTTTTTTTAAAGCAGAGTTTATAGGAATATTGTATGGTTGATATAGTTTCTTTTTTAAATAACATGTTTTCCATTTTCATGAAGGGTGAATGAGGGAAGTAAAAGTCAAGATAAGTAAAGCAAAATGTGAAAAATTCCAAGAGGTAGCCGTGTTAGTCTAGGTAAGCAAAACAAACAAGGAGTCCTGTGGCACTTTTAAAGATTAACAAATTTATTTCTCATATGAGCTTTCATGGGAGAAAATCCCACTTCGTCAGACGCTTTGAAGATGGGGATCTTACAGAATGGGAGGAAATTAAATGCAGGGAAATGTATGACACAGGATCAGGTCAGGCTGTAACAGTAAATCAAAATAGGTGTTGGGATTCAAACACTGGGGAACAGCATATAGAGGAAGGTGAGGTCAAATCATCTATTGTAATGAGAAAAAAATCCGTAGTCCCTGTTTAACCCTGAAGCAACGGAGTCAAATTTACATATAAATTCCAATTCTGCAGTTTCTCTTTGAAGCTGCAATTTGTTATTCATTTGTTTGAGAACTGCTATTAATATGTCATCAATGGAGTAAGCAGGGAGATTGAAGCGTTCCTCTGTTGGTTTTTGAATGTTGTGATTTCTGATGTCAGACTTGTGTCCATTTATTCTTTTGCACAGAGACTGTCCTGTTTGTCCAATGTATAAGGCAGAGGGGCATTTCTGGCACATGATGGCATAAATCACATTGGTGGGCGAGCAGGTGAATGAGCCCTTGATGGAGTAGGTGACTTGATTTGGTCCTGTGATGGTGTCTTCAGTGTAAATATGAGGGCAAAGTTGGCAGCGTCGTTTGTTGCAGGGATATGTTCCTGCTTTAATGTTTCTGTTTGGTCTGTAGTTGCTGGTGAGTACCTGTCTAAGGTTGGGAGGCTGTCTGTAAGCGAGGAGAGGTCTGTCTCCCAAAGCTTGAGAGAGTGAGGGACTGTTGTGTAGAATAGGTTCTAGATCCTTTATGATGTGCTGTAGAGGTCTGACTTGGGGGTTGTTGGTGATGACCATGGCGTTCTATTGTTTTCTTTCTTGGTCTTCTCCTGTAGTAGTTGACATCTGGGTACCCATCTGGCTCTGTCATTCTATTTCTTTACTTCCACAGGCAGGGCTGTCCCTGGGGGGGAGGGGGGGCGAAGGCAGCGGGGCAGGCCTCGAGGGCTATGCCCGGCCCCTTGGCTTGCCCTCCCTGCCCCCAGGGCGGAGCAGGCAGCCTCCGGGACTGGAGCCAGCTCCACTCCTCCCGGCCCCGCAGGTGGCCTCGGCCTCCTGGCCCGAGCCCAGCTTCCCCACACAGGCAGCCTCAGCCCCCGGGGCTGGAGCCGGTTCCCACCGGCCCCCCGAAACAGGCGGCCGCTGGGGCCGGGGCCAGCTCCCCGCTCTGGCAGCCTCTGCCTCCAGGCCCAGGGCTGGCTCCCTGGGGCTGGAGTGGGCCGGTTGGCCTGCCACGCTCCCCTCCAGCATGGGGGCAGGGCCCCGCTTCTTCCAATTGGCCTGGGCCCCGCTCCCCCTACAGGACGGCCCTGTCCACACCACAGTTGGGTATTGTAGCTTTAAGAATGCTTGATAAAGATTCTGAAGGTGTCTGTCTCTGTCCGAAGGATCGGAACAAATGCGGTTATATCTTAGGGCTTGACTATAGACAATGGATCGTGTGGTATGTCTGGGATGAAAGCTTCAGGGATGTAGGTAACTATAACAATCAGTAGGTTTTTGGTATAGAGTGGTGTTTGTGTCCATCTCTAATTTGTACTATAGTGTCCAGAAAGTGGCTCTCCTGTGTGGAGTGTTCCAGGCTAAATTTGTTTGTGGAGTGGAAATTGTTGAAATCTCTGTGGAAATATGAAAGTTTGCCGGATTTTTAAGGAGGAAAATTGTTTGTCAAAGACTACATTAAGTTTAGGTAGTTACTGCTCACACTTAATGTCCATAATAGCTATGGCAAAGGATAAAAGTGCAAACCATTTTATTGTTAAATTGGTCAGTACAAGCATAATATGTGAGATAAAACAGACTATCTTACACTTGTTAAACGAAAGCTACTGTGCTGCAGTTTCAATATGTTGCCCTCCTACGAAATAATTCCCCATTATATGCTGGTTTTATGTGGATAATAGATTAAATTCATTGTGCAGAAAGTAATAATATTTTGCCTTATGAATTACAACTTCATGTATGCCTTTTGGCATTTTCATTTAAATTACCTTTTCATCAGATTTGATCTTGGTACCATGAACTCTGATTTTCAAAAGATTAACAGGCTGAATAAATGTGCACAGATGTATCTGGCAGTGACAATAGAGGCATATGTTGACTCTCTGCTAGCAGTTTTATTTATTATATAGGTTTATATATTTTATTTCCTTACAAATAAAAGGAAAAATGGTGCTCTTAATAAAATCAATGGCAAAGCTCAGTGCAGTTTTTTAGCAGTTTAAAGAGCTTTTTCTAAGTAGCAGATAAAATAAATTTCACTGGGTGGTGGCTGTTCTATCATTCATTCATTGCTCATGAGCAGGAATCTTGAATGTGCATTCCGCTTCACTAACTGCTCTTAACTGCACAATCAGAAGAGATACCTCTAATCCCAACTGGCCAACTCTCAGAAAGCCATTTCATGCTTCCACACCTTATGGAACATAAGTAACCTTTGTGAGTGAACTGTGTAATGCATTAGGATAGTAAATAAACAGGCTATAAATGTCATACTTTTAAAGAAACCTGAGCCCAGCTTCTAATTTTGTGCTTAAGATAATCTGTAGGTGCAAATTTACAGGGACAGTTAATTGTGGACACAATGTGTCATTCGGTTTCCTGAGTTTTCTTGCTGTTAAAGCGTTGTGTGTTTTTACCTCAAAACTTCCAGCACAATGTTACCTTTGTTCCATCAGAAATATCACCATTTTGAGCAGATCAGCAATTTGTAAAACAGGAATTAGTAAAAACACCCCAACCCCACTTGCCTCATTAGAACTCATTCATTATCTATGGTTACAAATAATTAAAATATAGCTATCAAAGCTTTTAATTTTATAATTAGCAGTCTATAATTTTTTATTTCATTGTTATAAATCAGTATATGTTACACTACTCTAGCCCCTAAATAAGGGAGCGGGAAAGAATTTGAAGAGCACACCAATTCTTTAATATCAACATTTCCTTATCTTCTTCAAACATACATTTGTCAAAGGATTTTTGATACTCAAAGTTCAATACTTCATATTTTTAATTTCTACCAAATCTTTTTAGTGGTTTTCTTGTTGTAGATTTTAGATGCTTGTATTTCAGGGCCTTAATATGTGTTGCTCCAACAGTCTCCTTAAGGATCCACAAAGGAATAATGGATGGAACAGCCCATCCTCTCATTATTTTGTCCAGTTTTTAACACACCAATGTTGGTTCAGATTTCTGGTTTCATACTTTTCTTGTTTACCAAGAATGATCTTAACATATTCCTTGAGCCATACCAGTTGGCCTTTTTATTTGAACTAATTCAGTCAGTCTCCCTTTTCTACTTTTTCCCTTCAGTTTTTATTGTTATAAGTTATTATAGCATCTTAAGAAGTTGCGCTCACTTTTTACAGTTGAATTCATAGTTAAGTTAAATTTGTAAGAACTTACTATCACAAGAGTAGCCAGTTAATTTGGGAATAAAATTAGGTACTATTCCTATTCTATGTGAGTAGACTCCTGATAGCTCTGTGAATTTCAGTGGGGCTTAACCTGGGTCCAGGTGTTCACTTGCATGGAGATCATTGCAGGAACAGTCCCTACTGGCTGTAGGGTTAAATCTGTCAATATAAAACTGGATAAATGCTTACAATATTTTTGTACTGTACAATTTTTCCTATCTTTTAAAGGTAAAATGAGATAGTAACTGTTTGTATTCTTAATTTACCAGGAAGATACACTCTCAGATATACATGAGTGTGGCCATATGTGATGTGGGAATATCTCATTTAAGAGAGGTGGTTTGTTAGGCCATGAGCCTGCAATAGGACACACATGTTACATGGATGTCCCAAATTTACAGAGCTCCGTTTATTTCAGTAGGACTTCATAGATGTAAGGAAATGCCCGCATAGATCCCATTGCAGGGTTAGGGCACCAATTCACGTTTGTTTATATGGTGGTGTAGCAGAGACGCACACCAAAGAATTTCTGTAAATTGAGTGGAAGCTTGAAATGGGTCAAGATTGCTGGAAAACATGGGGAGCTTGTCCCAGGATATAAATTTCTCTTAATTCTCCCTTCAAACAAAATCCTTAAAATAATCAGACTCACACTGATCATTTTAACTTCTCTGTGCTTAATTTATCTAGATGCTTATATGCCCCCTGCCACTATGAATGCCTTCCAGTTGATAATACTACAAACATGCCATTAGATTCAAGGAATTTTTATATTTGTGGTCCTGATTAGATAAAATTGATTTTTCAAGTCACATTCATTTTTCATTTTCCTTTCTCTCATAGTGTCAATTTGGGTACATTAATTGGATTAAACATCCTCATCTTAATGCAGGAACGAGTGAGTGAAATTTTGTGGGCTGTGTTATGCAAGAAATCAGACTACATGGTCATAATGGTGCCTTCTTACCTTAAAAACCATGATTTCGTCTTTTGATTTCTTTTAAATTTAACCATAACTCTGATTTTCATCCACGAAAGCTCATGCGATAAATAAATTTGTTAATCTTTAAAAAGTGCCACTATACTCCTTGTTTGTTTTGCTGAGCTAGACCCAACATGGCTACCCCTTTGGAACTTGTCATTTGGTTTTCCTAAATTTGTAAAACTTCTTTTTAGGGTAAATACATTATTCTTGTATTACCCTTAAATTACTGATATAAACTCTCTGCTTTAACTCTAGTTTGACATTTTTTTATATTGAAACCTGTATTTATATAGATTTATCATGCTATATGTTTACTTAAACTTCTGAATGATGTGAAGGAAATGTAAGAATGTAGCCAATATTATCTATCTTGTAATATTGAGAAAGCACCGGGGGTTTTTTGCTTGTTTTTTGTTTTGGTTTTTTTTTAGTTTTAGGAAAGTAAGATAATCAATAGTCAGGCCTTCTGAAAAGAAAGCTTTTAGATAAATTGTGAACCATACACTATATGTGTGTTTCTTTGATTTTTTTTTTTTTTTTTTTAGTTTGTAGTTTAACTTTATATATGTTGCATTTTAAATGCAATTTAAATAAATTTGCTGAATCAAATTTACTGTTTCAGTTTACCTGTGCCAGTATTTAAGACTTTTCTTCATTACTGTCTGACATTGTCTATATGTCCTTGTTTACCAGCGAAGACAAGGAAAAGTGATTCCATGAACTATTTCAAATGTGCCTGAAATAAGTCTAAAAATAAATGAAAATACAATCGTAAGTGGAAATATGATTTGTTTGCATTTTCAACAGTTCAGTATTAAACATATTTTTCCAGTCTGTTGACTTGCTGTTGAAAAGGGAGCTTCTCTTCTGGACAATTTAGTGGTCCTAATGACCTTTGAGTTGAGCTTAGCAATTCATGGTCATTTATTCCCTCTTGTTTTGGCATCAATTGGCATTTCCATAGAAATAGGCTTTTTTCCTTCAGTGAACTGCCTCGAGAGTAAAAAGCAAATGTAGATAATAATTTAAAGGAATTAAAGTTATTAATACAGAGCTCTATTATCAGAGTACAACAGGGAATATTATATGGTTTTTTTTGGAGACAGCTTTATGCAATTCTTTGGGAAAGGAGTACTTTCCTTTGGAGGAAGGGAGGGAGAAGCTGTAGGTGGACTGGTGTACAACCAATTTTGGAAAATACTAAAAAACTGTGTCTCAAACTAGGAACATTTAAGAAATGCTGATGTGACAGTTTCTAAAAGTTGGCAGCACTTTAGAAAGTCACCCACGGATGCATCCCAGTTTTCTATTCTTTATTTTGAGTTTAATTTATGTGTGAAACTTCGTCAGTGCCTTGTGATGTGAATTTTTCTATATATTGCAAGAAAAATTTTGAAATATGAAGGTGAAAAATAGGTTAATTTGCCTTTTTTTATGGAAAAATGCTTCTTTTTGTCTCAAAAAGGGCAAGCACCTAGTCAGCATATGGGAAGAAATTAATCATGGTTTTCATAAGTTAACAGTATCCTTCTTTTGTTGTATTTTTCAAAGGACATCTGCAAAGAAATGCAAGCAGGCAGAGAACTGCTGAAATTAATCTTTCATCACCTTTTTTTTCTTTCCCATAATATTTGTTAGAGTTTCAATAAGGAGAATAAGTGGGGAAGTTTGCTTTTAATCAGAAGATAAAGTATTTAAATTAGTGGAAAACTGGAGGTAATGGGCTGACTTTTTTGTGGCATATAGTATGACATTTTAATTCAACAGAAATGTTGGGAAACAGCCTCACCTTGCCAGTGTGGTCAAAAACCATGTTTTTAGTAACTGATGGTGGAAGGTTCAGGTCATGCTACCAGTCTGCTCCAAACCAAAGTATTGTGTATGTAGCTCAAAGTGGTAGAAAGCCTTTTCAGTTCCAGTTGACCAAGTATTTAAACTTGAGTATTTGGAGTTGGACATCTAAGATCCATGTTTAGGCACCTGAATAAGTGGCCTGACTCAGAGGTGCTGAGCAGCCTTTGCTCCAGTTGAAATCAGTGGAAACATTAGGTGCTTAGTAAAAGTAGGCCAGTTTTATTTAGATACCTGAATATGGACACCAGAGCAGGGACACTGCAGTGCTAGCTGAGTTTTCCGCAGTCCGATATATGCTAGAACATTGTTTGTTAGTTTTCTGAGTGCTGCAGTCCAAAATCTTCTTTGCTACTTAGCTGAAAAGTGGCAAGGCCATATATTGAAGACTAAGGGAAAAAATTCTCTTTTTGTGTGCATGAATATTGCTTCCTGCAGTCTCTGCAGGCTGAATGCCAACATTTGATCAATCTTAATGTTCATAACTAACATCACATCCCTTTCTAAAAAGGAACCAAAAGGGCATGAAGTGAAGAAATTCTTTAATTGCTTGTAGACTAATGCTAGGAGCTTGTGTAACAAACAAGAATTGGGCATTTATGAGCATAAGTTTGGTCTAGTTGGTATTACTGAAACCTAGTGGGATGATTCACTCAACTAGAATGTTACAGTCAGTGGTTCTAACCTATTTAGGAAGGATTGAGTGGGCAAAAAGGAAAGGGGGTTGGTGCTCTAAATCCAGAATGGAATTATCTTTTTCCAAGTGACTGATAATTCAGAAGAAAATGATCCTGAATGCTATGGATCAGTGTCTTAAAAGAAAAAGCACAAGATGAGATTCTAGTTGGTGTCTGTTACAGATTCCCAGATCATACTATGGAACAAGATGGCCACTTTCTTATATGCCTATCTACAGTATGGAAGAAAAAAACTGTGTGATCATGTGGGCTTCAGTTTCAATGATACATGCTGGAGGTCTCATGCTGCCAGAACTAAAACATCCTTGAAATTACTAAACATTATAGGTGACAAATTCCTAACTCAAGAAAGGGATTACAGGCAAGACAGGGGAATTCTATATTAGACCTTGTCCTAACAGGTAAAGAGAAACTGATCACAGAATGAAAAATTAATGGTAATTTAGGTACCAAGTGATCATGACTTCATCACATTTACATAATGTACAAGCAGAATAAACTCCTGAACAGTAAAATTCTCTCTCTCTCTCTGTGTGTGTGCGTGTGCGCGCGCGTGCGTGCTTTAATAGGGCCAATTTCACAAAACTGAAAATGATCATGAGCCAAATAATCTGTGAGGAAAAATATAATTAGGAAAATGTAAATGATAAGGTGCTTTTAAATTATTCCCAATTACAAGATTCCCCAAAAACCACATCTCACAAACGAAGAAGGCCATATTGTTTTTTTTATTTTTTTAAAAAAGACTCAGGTTAGAGGGAAGTGAAGAAAAAAATACATAAATAAAAATAGAAGAAAGGGGAAGTTGTTAGTAGTGAATGTAAATCAGAAGTTAGGAATTGTAGATAATTGGTAACTGAAGCCACAGGGACATATAGAGACAGCTATGGCCAGCAGAGTTAAGGACAAGAAGTTTTTAATTATATTAGGAACAACAAAATTTCTGTCAAAGGTATTGGTCCATTATTAGATGGAAAGTATGAAATTATGGGACTATGGAGTTATTATTATGGAATTATTATTATTTTATTTCTGTATTTGGGGAAAAACATATAGTCTCATCATATAGGGATGATAAAACTCTTTCATTTCCACTAGTATCTCTGGTGACAGTTATACAGAAGACTCTAAAAGTTAAACATTTTCAAATCAGTAGATCACTACAATGTGCATCCAAGAGTTTTAAAAGAATTGGCTGTGGAGTTTTCTGGACCATTAATATTGATTTTCAATAAGTCATGGAGAACTAGGGAAGTTCTAGAAGACTGGAAGAAAGCTAATGTGGTGCCAATTTTTAAAAAGGGTAAGTGGGATGACCAAAGTAAAATTTTCAGTCTGACATTGATCTATGGGATTCGATTAACAAAGAAGGAGGGTAATGTAATTAATGGAAATCAACATGAATTTATGGAGAATGGATTCTGATAAACTTATATGGTATCTTTTTGGATGAGATTACTAGTTTAGTTGATGAAGGTAATAGTGTTGATGTAATATACTTAGATTTCTATAAAGGGTTTGACTTGGTATGGCATGACATTTTGATGAAAAAACTAGAATGATATAAACTTAACCTGGCGCATATTAAATTGGTTAAAAGAGGCTAACTGATAAGTCTCAAAATGTAACTGTAAATGAGGAATCGTCATTGACTGATTGTGTTTGGCACTGGTGCAAGCAGTGCTGGACTATTGTGTCCAGTTCTGTTATTCACAATACAACAAGGATGTTGGTAAATTGGAGAGGTCT
Organism: Pelusios castaneus; assembly: GCA_007922175.1. Classification (NCBI taxonomy): domain Eukaryota; kingdom Metazoa; phylum Chordata; order Testudines; family Pelomedusidae; genus Pelusios; species Pelusios castaneus. The sequence goes on along the minus strand of ML685840.1, from coordinate 5,584,272 downwards.
TAAAGAAGAGCCATGAGAATCATTAAAAGATTAGAAAACATGCCTTATAGTGATCAGCTCAAGGAGCTCAATTTTCTTAGGTTAACAAAGAGAAGGTTAAGGGATGTCTTGATTACAGTCAAATTCACATTGGAAATAAGGCATAGATTAATATATGGTTAGCCAGTAGAACAGTGTACCATAGGTCATGGTGAAGATTTTCCATCACTGACAATTTATAAATTAACAAAGGATATTTTTCAAAAAGATGCTTTTAAGAGATCTGCTCTGGAATTATTTTGGGTAAGTTCTATGGCCTGTGTTATGCAAGATGGCAGACTAGATGATTAAAAGTCTGTGGGTTAAATTTAGAGGTGAGTGCAACAAGGGGGATGTTGTGGTGGGTGTCTGCTACAGACCGCCAGACCAGAAGGATGAGGTCGATGAGGCATTCTATGGACAACTAACAGAACTTTCCAGATCATAGGCCTTGGTCCTCATAGGCGACTTCAATTATCCTGACATCTGCTGGGAGGGCAATACAGCAGTGCACAGGCGATCCAGGAAGTTTTTGGAGAGTGTGGAGGACAACTTCCTGGTACAAATGGTGGAGGAGCCAACGAGGGGCCTTGCACCTCTAGACCTGCTGCTCACAAAGAGAGAAGAATTGATCGGGGAACTAGAAGTGAATGGCAACCTGGGCAGTAGTGACCATGAGATGGTAGAGTTCAGGATCCTGATCAATGGAAGAAAGGAAAGAAGCAGAACACGCACCCTGGACTTCAGAAAAGCAGATTTTGGCTCCCTCAGGGAACTGATGGATCCCTTGGGAAGCTAATCTGAAGGGGAAAGGCGATCAAGAGAGCAGGCTGTATTTAAAGAAACCCTGCTAAGGGCACAGAAAGATACCATTCCGATGTGCAGAAAGAACAGCAAATGTGGAAGGCGCCCAGCATGGCTTAGCAAAGAACTCTGCGGTGAGCTGAAACATAAAAGGGAGGCTTACAAGAAGTGGAAGCTTGGACAGATGACAAGGGAGGTGTATAAAGATATTGCTTGGGACTGCAGGGATAAAATCAGAAAGGCCAAAGGACAATTGGAGTTGCAGCTAGCAAGGGGTTCTACAAGTCTGTCAGTAACTAGAAGAGGATCAGGGATGGTGTGGGTACCTTACTGAATGGGGCAGGTATCCTCGTGCTGGATGATACGGAAAAGGCTGAAGAGTCCAGCAGAAGGCAACGAAAATGATTAGGGGGCTAGGGAACATGACTTACAAGGAGAGACTGAAGGAACTAGATTTATTTGGTCTACAGAAGAGAAGACTGAGTGGGGATTTGATAGCAACCTTCAACTACTTGAAGGGGTGCTCCAAACAGGAGCTAGGCTGTTCTCAGTAGTAACTGAGGACAGAACAAGGAACAGTGTTTTCAGGTTACATTTGGGGAGGTTGAGGTTGGATATTAGGAAAAACTTGCTCACTAGGAGGCTGGTGAAGCATGGGTTACCTAGGGAGGTGGTGGAATCTTCATCTTTGGAGATATTTAAGGTTCGGTTAGACAAAACCCTGGCTGGGATAATTTAGTGGGAATGGTCCTGCTATTAGGAGGGAGTTGGACTAGATGACCTCATGAGGTCCCTTACAGCCCTATGATTCTATGATTACAATGGTCCTTTCAGCCTTAGAATCCATGAATCTAAAAAAAGGGGAAGGGTATTAAAACCTTACATTAAACAACAGCATCTGACAGGAAAAAAATATAAACACAAACCAAGAATAAATAGTTCTATAATGAACTGGGCAGACTGCCTGAACCTTCAGTCTTGTGTCTATTTTGAAGTCTTTTTTTATACACAATACCAAAGTAATCATGGTGATCCAGGCTTGTTCATTATGGTCTTTTCCTAGGAGTCCAAGGGGTGCAATTGCAGTGTCTTTTAGGTCATCATCTTAAGACAGCTACTATCAGGCATTTAGACTTGCAGACTGCTGCATAATATCCCCTTTTTAGATGTTTCCTGCGTGTGGTATTACTTGTTGGGCAAGTTTGATTCTTTTGGGGTGGTTTACCACACCATGGACGTTCTTGCACAGTCTTGTTGAGTTCCTTTTCTTTATTCCATAGCGCTCTCTGGATCCCTTTGTGCTTTACTGCTCTGGGTGGATATTGTTTCTTGGCATCCTGAGGTATTTTCTTTCCCAGGTCAATGGCTTGTATAGTGGGTTCTTCCTAAAGTTCTTCCTGAGAAGAGTCTGTTTTTTCTTTTTTGAAGGACCATGTCCTTGGCTGTCTCTAGTGCAAGCCTAGGATCATTTCGGAATCTTTCTGACAGTTGGCTGTCCCTCAGCCCTACCACAGGCCTGTCTTTAAAAGTTCTTCATTCATCTCCCCATAGTACAGTGCTGGATTAGGTAGTAGTGGGCTGTTATGAAGTCATTTGCTGACACCCGCCCCCCTTCTCTTGCTTTTATAAATGAAATCATGCTTGCTCAAAAATAACTTTTCATCCTGGCATGAAATACTTATCCGGTTCTTCTTTAACTGTGTTGAAGTGTTTCAGCCGAAGACAAAATCCTCTGCTGCAGGTCTATTATATGGAGCCAGGGTATTAACATATCTCTCTGATTGCTGATATAAACCAGATGCCTGACAGAATTTCTGGAATCTGCTTACCCACCATGCCAATCTCTCAGAGTGGCTGAAATGAAATTCTGCTGGGGATGGTATTTGGAAAAATGATGGGTCAGATGAAGCTATCTTTGCTGTTTTACCAGGCTATAGCTTCCCCTCTTTTCTCTTCTTTGCTTCTGTGTGGGGTAAGGTGGCATGGCTGTTTAAATAAGCAAACTGGCGTTGTGGACCTACTTGTAGCTTTAGTGTCCCTTCCTTTTCTGTTCTTTGTTGTAGCTTGGACTTACGATAACAGTTCTCTCTGCACTCTCTGCTTTTTCTGCAGCTAGCTGCAGGCAGCTTTTCAGCTGCTTTGGCTAGACTGGAGAGTACACTTGTTTGTTTCCTTTCCCACTTTTCCATTTTAGCTGGAGTGTTTTGTAATCTGTTGGAACTTTATTGAATCCCACTCTCACATAGAGGTTACAGAGACTCAGCACACCATGGCAGGGGTGAATGCAAGACTGACTTTATTTCCTGTTTACACAGACCCTTACCTCTTTGCTTTGTGCCCCCAAGGTCAGTCTAAACTTTCACAACTAACACCACAAAAAGTGACCCTGGGGAGACATATTAAGACTGGTGTGGGGTTGCCACCTGGCTAATATTTCACAGGCATGTCTGGTATTTTTATGTTAAAACTAATTATTTAATCTAATTTACTAGCAACAGAGAAGCAGGCATTTCCAACTGATTGCTTTTTCCTTCTGCCTCAGAATAATACTTCTAGGGTTTTTAGTTGATTCTGAAACATTGCCTTCGAGCTACAGCATGGTCTTTATGTAGCTTCACAAGCATACAAACCAAAGGAGGAAGAGTAGGTTTGTGCTTAAGGCACAGAACTGAGTTTTATTTACTTCTCTTCTATGCACTTTGTGTGAGTTTAGGCGCTTAATCTGCTTTTCATAGGTGCTACAGTCCAGATGAAACAGGAGCGATCATAAATATTCACTAGAGGTTTCCATGCTACAGTGATGAGTGCCATAGAGATTGAAATACATTCTTGGGATGTATTATTTACTTTGTGCTGACACCCAAAGTATGCTATGTGATTGATTACCAATGAAAGTGGAGGGTAAAGAGCCCCAAATATCTATGGCAAGCATGGGGGCTCTGAATTTAATGAGTTTCATGGCTTGCATAACCTCTTTCATCTTCAATAAACAAACTGATTATCTGCTTTGTTTTGCATATGTATCCATTGGTTATCTCTTCCTCTTGCACCGAGTGTATGCGCTATTCTTCATCTACTTCGGCCAGATCAACATTGTAACCTTACATCAATATAATTATGTCACTCCCTCCAGGGTGTGCAAAATCCACACTCCTGAATGACACAGTTCTGCTGACCTAACCCCTGGTGTCTGCAACACTGAGTTGTTGGGAGGACATCTCCCATCCACATAGCTACTGAATCCTGTGGCGGTTGATTAACTGTGTCGATGGGAGAAGCTCTTCTGTTAGTATAGTATCTTCACTGAAATGCTACAGTGGTTCAACTGCAGTGTTTTAAGTGTCAACCTGCCCTTTACTCTTAGCATATGAATGAGTATTAGTGTTGCTTTGAATAGCACATTGATTTATCTTTGAGCAGTAATCTCTAGAAAATGGACTTTAGTGCTGTTCTCTTTCTTCTCAACATTTTGCAAGTAAAGCAATCTGAAATTGTCTTCTGCTGTGTTGTTAACTTGTGCTAGGCTGAATGGGATATTCCCTTCATTTTCATTCTGGGGAGAAAGGATTTTGTGGGAAAGTCCCATGAGACCTGGTATTTTCCAATTCTGCTACAGACTTTTGATGCGACCTTGGGTGAATCACTGTCATTTTTTGCTATAAATGTTGTGGAATTCTTAACAGAATAAGACCATGCCTTAGCTGGCTTCTTGGCATGAGCAAGGTATCACTGTTTAATAATAATAACCTGCTAGGAGTGCTGCAAGGAGAAATCCTTTGCTTTGTGAGGTGCTCAGATGCTGTAGTTCTAAGCACCATAGAAAAGCCTATAAACAAAATACAATTAATATAAAATAAATCTCCAGGTCGGGGGAGATGACCCTCAGTTAAACAGGGCCCTTTATGAAGCAGCATTTGCAGGTGTCCCCTTCCACTTACTCTCCACTCTTCTCTGGATAGCTGAGCACCCATGTCTCCTGTCTGTTTGTGCCTCCTTGCCTCCTCTCCCTTGAAACTTATTAGTGAAGCTCTGCTGCCTTTGGAGATCCACTGGTATAAATGAAATGAAAAAAACAGGAAGTGGAGCTGGAATGCAATTTTCTGACTGGGGAGTGCAATTAGGGAAATCATTCTTGCTTCTAAATTTTGCTGTTTGATTTACCTTTCTCATTAATGAATTATATGAAGATTTTAAAAGAAGTTTGTTGTAGCTATCTCAATCTTTGTAACCCTTGTGGATGATAATCTCTGTGTCCTACTGTACTAAACTGAGTCAGCTCAGTTCATGCCTTTTGTAAGGAAACTCTGCTTAGTACGTTGGGGACAAGTAGATTAGAACTATATAGTGCAAGACAAAGTAAGGCCTTGTACACACGATCAGATTATCGCGCATTAAAGCTCATTACCGCGCGATAGCAACAACGGCGTACACACGTGCAACAGGGCTCTTGCGCGTTAAGTGCCTTGTTGTCGCGCAATCCAACAACCACTCCGACGAGAGTGGTAACAGCTGTTGCGGATCATATATTGCGCGTTTGAGCTCGTGTGTACGCTTACCGCGCATTGACTGGAGTCCGGAACTGTCCCAGCATTCCCAAGTCGTCCTCTCTGGTCTCCCCCCCCACCCGCTCTGTGGCCGTGACGAAACTGTCCCCGCCCTGCCCCGAACTTATTCCCGGGATTTTCAAATTTCAAGTCTGTTTCACTTCCTGCTCTCTTCCTCGTGGAGTGTGTTTGTGCTCCGATCATCAGTAGCAATGGCGGCCTGCCGTGGAAGACGCGCACCCCTTTGGAGCACGGCAGAGGTGCTGGACCTGATCAGCATCTGGGGAGAGTCCGCCGTGCAGGCGCAGCTACGCGGCAGCAGGAGGAATTATGACACATTTGGCATAATTTCTCGGGCCATGTCAGAGAGAGGGCATGATAGAGACACAGTGCAGTGTAGATCAAAGGTGAAGGAGCTCAGAATTACCTATCACCGAGCGAAGGAGGGAAACCGCCGTTCTGGATCAGCGCCTGCAACATGCAGGTACTATAAGGAAATAGAAGCCATCCTCAGCGGGGACCCCACAACCACTGCCAAAAGTCCCGTGGACACTTCAGCCCCTCCTCGTCCGGTGATTGCCAGAGCCGAGCAGGATGAGGACGTTGTTGAGGAGGAGGAGGAGGAGGAGATGGAGGATGACACGGAGGAAAGCGCAACCGCGTGTAGCCAGGAGCTCTTCAGCAGCCCCGCTGAGACGTCCACCCAAGGCTTGAACTGCAGCTTGTTCTCTGAGGCGGCAGAGGGCGGTTCAGGTAAGTTTCTCCTTCATTCAGCTCTGCTCCTGCTAAAATATCATTGTCTGGGGTGGGGGTGCTTGCGGGTCCCCGCTGTGCACGCTATTTACTCTGCATTCATTAGCAGGGCATCAATACAAGCAGTGATTGTAAAATAATCATCTGCATTTAGGTCAGAAAAGGTTTCCTCGATGTACCTCCAGAGCCTAATACTCAGGTTAGATGGGAGAGCGTTTGTGTCTGCGCTCCCAAAGACGGACACTCTGCCTCTCCAGCTGCAAAGCACAGCCCTGGGAACCATGGCAGCACACAGTGCAGCAGCATACGGTCCCGGCCTGCTACCGGCGGCATGTAGGAGATGTATTCTAGATGGAAGGGGCACTCTGAGGAGAGGGATATTGGGTTCCATCTGTGTGCCCTCTTCCGATTCTTAGCCCCCGGTAAGCCGTCTATTAGAATGTACCTTGTCTGCTTCAGCGCAGCGTAGTGTGTTGACCGCCCTGTACCTTCCAGTGGAATGTGCTACTGGAAGGTTACATTGGCTATCTATGCTATGTGTTAACAATGTCTATATTGTTATTTTTGTATTAGAATTGAGCTTCACAAGGCCGGTGTCTACCCCAGCTGACCGAATGAGAAACATTAGGCGGCGTTCTCGAAGAAACAGGGAGGATATGTTTAATGACCTGCTGAAAGCAACACAAGAATCCGCAAGGGAGAATAGAGCCTGGAGAGAGGAATCCCAGCAGAGGAGGCAGAAACACAGGGACGAACTGATAAGCGTCATGAAGGAGCAAACAGAACTGCTGAAGAACATGATAGCTTTGCAGTCCCAGGCGATAAATGTCCGGGCTCCACTCCAGACAGTTCAGCCGTGTATGCCTCCCACACACCGCAGTCCCTCAAAGCATTTCTTTGAAGGCCACCCTCCACCCCGGTACAGGACAACATCCAGCCCCCGCCCCCCCAAGCTACTTTTACGAGACCCGGAGCTACACCAACCTGTAACCCCACCCCCATCTTTCAGGTTTCAATAAAAACAGTAACAAATACTTTGAAGAATGCATTTATTTATACACATTACTGAAATGATCCTAAGGTGCACCTCATGCGTCATGGGACTTAACTAGGGAAGGGCATCATTGAAATGCTCCCTGAGTGCCTCCCTTATGCGAGCAGCTTCTCCTTGTGCCACCCTAATACTCCTAGTGGCTGGCTGCTCGAATGCTTCCTCGAGGCGCTGTGCCTCCGTAGCCCACGTAGGGGAAAACTTTTCTCCCCTACTTTCACAAATGTTATGGAGGACACAACATGACGCAATCACGGCAGGGATCTGGTCCTCCGCCAAGTCCAGCCTCCCATACAAACAGCGCCAGCGCCCTTTTAAACGGCCGAAGGCACACTCCACAGTCATTCTGCAGCGGCTCAATCGGTAATTGAACCGCTCCTTGCTGCGATCAAGGTTCCCAGTGTAGGGTTTCATGAGCCATGGCATCAGTGGGTATGCTGGGTCTCCGAGGATGACTATGGGCATCTCCACCTCCCCCACTGTTATTTTTTGATCAGGGAAAAAGGTGCCCCCTTGCAGCTTCCGGTACAGACCAGTGTTCCTGAAAATGCGGGCATCATGCACCTTTCCCGACCACCCAGCATTGATGTCCGTAAAACGCCCCTTGTGATCCACGAGTGCTTGCAGCACCATGGAGAAGTAGCCCTTCCTGTTTATGTACTCCGTCGCGAGATGGTCTGGAGCCAAAATAGGGATGTGTGTGCCGTCTATGGCTCCCCCGCAGTTAGGGAATCCCATGGCAGCAAAGCCGTCCACAATCTCTCGAACATTGCCCAATGTCACTGTCCTCCGTAGCAGGATGCGATTGATGGCTTGGCACACTTGTGAGAGGGCTAATCCGACGGTGGTCCTCCCGACTCCAAACTGGTTTGCAACGGACCGATAGCAGTCGGGAGTCGCCATCTTCCATACAGCAATCGCAACACGCTTCTCCACAGTTAGGGCTGACCTCATGTTGGTGTCTTTCCGTCGCAGGGCAGGGGCCAACTCTGAGCACAGTTCCAGAAAGGTTGCTTTCCGCATTCGAAAGTTCTGTACCCACTGCTCGTCATCCCACAGCTGCATAACAATGCGATCCCACCACTCGGTGCTCGTCTCTCGCGACCAGAAACGGCGTTGCACCGTGTGCAGATGATCGGTGAAGGAGCTGAGCAACGCGGTGCTGTTGCTCTGCATGGCATCGATCAGCCCCTGCTCCTCGGTGTCCTCATCTGACTCGGAGCTCATTGCGTACTGAGCAACAAGCCGAGATGTATTCAGAATGTTGAAGGCGACAATGGAGATCATAGCAGGATCCATGCTGTCGCTGTAGCGATTGATTGCAAGTGGTGCGTTGCGTCACTGCAATGTTGAAAATAGGCGCGAGTTGCTATTGGCAACGAGGAAGACGCTAGGGGAACACAAAGCACCATGGGAAACTGACACTTTACCCATGGCGCTTTGCGTTCCTTTCCTTCATCCCATGATTCATAGCGCCAACTTAGGGGAAAATGGAACGATGGGATAGGTGCCCAGAAGTCATTGCGCTCAACCGCGATAATGCGTGTAATTTTGTTGCGTTGCAGGGAGCAACGTGTGTACGCGTTGTCCCGCAATAAAGGTCACGTGAGTTTTGTAGCGCGATTGCCTTGTTGCGCTTTAATCTGATCGTGTGTACATAGCCTAAGGCTTTCCCTGCTGGGATTTTTAGCACCAGTGTTGTCATTGCACCATTGTTAATTATATTTTGCACCTGTATGTCTTACTCTGGGGTTTGCAGTAGTCTATTGTGTCTACATTAGTTATTTGCACCTGCATAGCATATCTCCAAGTAGGAATTTGCATAAGTGCAGCTTCCTTGGTGTAGCTGTAGCTAGTCTAGAAACCACAATGTAGACAACTTACATCAGCATAGCAGTCTGTCTCAATCAGGGGTATGAAAAATCCATCAAAATTCTTCCATCAACCTAGCTATCACCTCTTCAGGAGGTTAATTAACTACAATGAAGAACCCCACCTTTTGTGGTAGTGAATGTTTACATTGATGTACTACAGCAGCACAGCTGAATTAGCTTTTTGAGTGTAGATCTCTGCTTAGAACTTTAATTTTTCTTCTCTGCTATGTGGCCTACAAAAATCTTCCCAGTAATTAAGCTGCTGATGTGCTGTGGCCATTTGTAACCAACTCAGTGTTACCTTTTGCTTCTCCTGTTTGTTGCATTCACCAGCTGCATCTCATTTCCTATTTAGACTGTAAACCCTTTGGGGCAGGAATTGACTTTCTGGCTTTGTACAATGAAGAGAGAAGGTACTGGACTTAGGACTGGTCTGAAGTAGTCATTGCCCTCTCCCCTATTCTGGATGTTGTGTTGGATCACTACATGAGGATGGGCTTCAGAAAGCCTGAATAAGACTAAAATAGAATTTTAATTTTCTTTTTTGGTTTAAAAAGGCATAGAAAAATTTTAAGGGCAGGTTCAGTTTGCATTCTTAAAAATACAAATGGTATAGAAATGTAGATCTGAAAGGTAGTATCATGCCAGGTTATTATAGTTTAATATACACTGGGATGACAGGGTTTAATTTTACCCAATTGCATGATTTCATATGATTTCTTAAAAGATGTTGAATCAGGTCATGGTGCTTGCAAAGATTTTATTTTAAATAATATAATGGCTTGCAACTAACACAATGTATGTTAATGCGCAATACATTCATTGGGATAGGAAAAGCATTTGTTCATCTACACTATACTCAATGTGCATAAGAATTAAAGCCAGTTAGATACTGAATTTATTCAGTGAATTCTTTTTTTGGTGAAATATGGTAAAATTTGCTGAATAACGTTTCATAGAATCATAGGGTTGGAAGGGACCTCAGGAGGTCATCTAGTCCAACCCCCTGCTAAAAGCAGGACCACTCCTACTAAATCATCCCAGCCAGAATATTGTCTAACCAGACCTTAAATATCTCCAAAGACGGAGATTCCACCACCTCCCTAGGCAATCCATTCCAATGCTTCACCACCCTCCTAGTGAGCAAGCGTCCCACGTGTTTTGGCAGTGGCAGAGACCGGATTTGGCTCGGGGCTGCAGGCCAGCAGCGGCACCAGCAGGGAGCAGATCTTGCCCGGGGCTGGTGGCAGCGGCTACCTTGATCGGGGCTGGGCCAGCAGGGGGCAGATGGAGGAGCTGACAAGAGTGGGGGATGGGACTGCCATGCCGGGTGGGGTGGGAGCCAGTGCAGCAGCGGATGGGACTGCAGTGGGGGGGAGCGGGAGGGCAGGCCCAGGCCCTGAATATTTTTCTGGGGCAGTGACACCCCTGGAGCATCATGCAAGGGCCTGGCAAGGAGGCAGGATCCATGGTAGATAGAAATGTGTGGGAAGTCAGACACACTCTGGCTTTGCCCTTAAGTCACCAGTGCTCAGCAGTCGCTTTAACTGCTCTCCATTGTGGGGCTGGGAAGGGAGTTGGGGGCCCCATTTGTGCAGCTGGATTCCTGGCCCTGCACACCCGATTGAGCCCATCTCCACAGCATGAGTTTCGTAGCCTCCAGCAGAGAGCAGGCAAGGAAGATGTTCAGGGCGCCCCGCTGTGCTCCCTCAGGGAATAAGTGTAACATTGCATTTGTAGCCCCTGATCCTGCCTGTGGTGGGATCCCTGCCACTCCTCCCCAGAGCCTTCCGCATCGCTCCCCACCATCTCCTTGGCCCGGCATTCCTGCTTATTCTCCTCCTGCCCCTTGCCCCATTTCCCCCTCTACTCTTCTCATCTCTCCAGTCTTGCATCCCTACCTTTTCTCTGCTACTGACATTAATATTACTAAAATATGGTAACATTATTGTATTCTTTATGGTATTTTTATTGATATCAGTAAAAAGTTTACCATGTCAGTAAAAAAAAACCCCTGAACTTCAGATTTTCATGTCAGTAAAAACTAAAGTGCAAGGTTGGCAACCCTATTCTGGCAAGAAGTGTTTTTAAAAATACTTTGCTGTGACTGGGAGATGCAATGGCAGGAGGTACTGTAAGGATAAAAATTACTCATAATTTTTATATTGCAAAGTAGTACTAAATTCTGTGGAAAAATTGAATATGCTGCCTCTGGGTTCATTGTTTACAGAAAAACATCATACCTGGGCTACAATTTTTATGAAATGAATCTTAAAGTGCATCCCAGTACAGCAACTTATTCTCTGAAGCTATCAAACAAAGCAATATTTTTCACAATGTTCTCTGATTTGTCTTTTATTGAGGAATATGTACTGATGTATGTAGACTGCTTAAATTTTTCTCTGCTTGTCTCTTCCATACATGGGAAGTGACAATGGCTACTTTTGAACTCCACATCGAGTGTAAAAACAAGCTGTGGAAAAATGAAAATATTGAATGGAAAAAATATGTGAGCTGTTTAATAATAAAAAGAAAGGAAGAGTTTTTATATCCAGAAAAACCATGGAGATAGGAATGCATGAATATTAAAGAAACAGACAAAAAAACCCAGTAAAATAAAAATCTCACACAGAAAATAATGACACAGTGCCCGTATACAGAGTTTGATGAACACCCATTTCACCTGTGAGGAAGTTACAGGTGGCATCCATATGGAGAAGTAAATAAAAAAGGCCTTGAATTGGGAAACGAGACTTATAACAGCACGGATTAAAACACTGGTTCCCAACCTTTTTGCCTCGAGGACCACAAATATAATTTTTTACAGCTCCAAAGCCACCCATCTATTTAATTAAAGTTAAATTAATTAAATTTATATTCTTTTTCAATTCAATTAAATAATTAGTTTAACTTAATTTAATTAATTGCATTTACATTATTTTTAATTAAACATTTATTTAGTGAAAAGCACATTTTAAATTTTTTTAAAAATTAAAAAACAGTCCCTGCTCCTTCCATATGATGGTTTGCTGAGAGAGCTGGGACTGGGCAGGAGGAATGAGCAGCAGCAGCCGCCCGGCTTTTCTCCCAGATTCATGGCAGACCTGGATCCCGGCTAGCAGCCACAGCCTGGCTCCCAGGATCAGGCAGTAAGCGGCCACTGCAGCCCAGCTCCCACTTCAGGCTGCATGTGGGACCTGGCTTGCAGCTGCAGCCTCTCCCTTCCTCGCCCCCAAGGATCAGACAGTAAGAGCAGCCGCTGCAGCTGCCCCGGGCTGCATATGAGACCCAGCTTGCAGCCACAGCCCGGCTCCTGGCTCCCGTTCCAAGTTGCGTGTGGGACCTGGCACCCAGTTCGCAGCCATACTCTGGCTCCATGCTAGGACCAGCTGGCGGGGCAGGCGGCCACAGCCTGGCTCCGGGTCAGCAGGAGGGGAGTGTGGGCCATTTGAAAAAGCCCCGTGGGTCAAAATTGGCCCACAGGCCAGGGGCTGGGAAACTCTGGATTAAAAGATGAAATTCATGTAAAATAATGCATATTTACAATACACACATTCACATCCAGAAATTAAAAATATCTAAACTTATTAACAGTAATAAATAGTTCCAAAGGGGTAGCCATGTCAGTCTAGGTTAGCAAAATAAACAAGGAGTCCTGTGGCACTTTTAAAGACTAACACATTTATTTATGACATGAGCTTTTGTGAGAGAAATCCCACTTCTTCAGCTTTGAAGATGGGGAACTTACAGAGTGGGGGGAAATTACATGCTGGGAAATAAGTAGGTAAACACCAATAGATATGAACTGTAGAAATAGGTCCCTAATTTACTGAGTACTCTCTCCTTTAGTTTTTTTTGCGTGTTGTTTCTTTTTAAGCTTCTCTCCTTCAGGGAGTACCTTTGTTTACGATTATTTAACATCCATCTCCAACCCCATCCCAGATGTTTTAGTTTGTGTTTTCCCAGTTAAGTCCTCGTTTATGTTGTTTGTCCCATCAGCATGCCTTAACTCTATTCTGGAATAAAATGACAATATTTTGTAAACCAAGAACCGGAACTTTTTATGCAACATTTTTTAAGTTTGTGAAAGAATCATTCAAAAGTATAATTTTTAGAAAAATGTGTGCTGTTGTCATTGCTATCAACTGATTCAGGAGTGACACATAAATATTTCTCCAAGGTGATAATTTTTTCCCCAGTAACTGTTGTTCTGAATGAGTTTGTCATGAAACTCTTGAACTAGTATTATGAGTACTCTGAACAAAAGAAGAGCTTCAATAATGTCCTACAGTCATTTGACTTTTCATTGCAAACACTGTTCATCATTCGAAACACTTCAGACTATTCATGATAAGGCCAAAACATATTCTTATTTGGTATAGCAAATACTAACACCTAAATGTCTTGATTGATTAAATGAAAATCTGCAATATTTAGATGTCCTCAACAAAGTACAAGAAATACTGGGATATCATCTGAAAAAACAGGATGGCCCAAATAAAATTGGGACATATGGTCACCGTAACTTTCGAGGGCCTACTTTAAGGGTCAGAGAGCAATTTAATCTTACTGCCTTGGCCTCTCTGAAGATTCATTCAATAATGGTGCCAGTTTGAATAGTGTTCTAAGGATTAAGATCACCAAATAAAATTCAGTCAAACCAGTGACCTGGGGTAAAGATTTCCATACCCTATTATCAGTCCCTTGAGCTTTCTAGTGTGCCTCATACATTTTAAATAATAACAAGCAGAATATTGGGCATAATACACACCACTTTGGATTCCCTTGGATAATGAAGAAAGATCAGAAAACTCAGAGTCTGCTTCTGTTTAGATTTAAATCAATGCAAATAATGTAACCTTCCGGTTTATAACTAATGATGGAAGAACATGGTGTTCAATTTTGAATGATTTTCTTTAGGAATGAGGATAAGAATAGCTTTCCATACCAGTGAGTATGTTAACTAGCTTTTGCAGAGTCTATTGTGTAATTAAAAGTAAGGAAATATGCTTTTATTTGTCAATACTGTGCATCTCATATACAGTAAAAGAAGGAAAGAGGAGTAGTATGTAAAATGCGATTTTAAAGAAGTCTCAGGTCACCATTTGCAAACATTCCTGTGCAAAATGGCATATCCAGTTCTTCTTTCCCTCTGTTTTTAAATTTAAAATATGAGTTAAGAAAAAATCAGTGATTGTAATAAATGTTGTACACTCTATAAAATGATCATGGCCAATAAGTCCTTTCGAAAACATTTATATGCCTTCTCTCTTACAATTCCTTTTCTTGCATTTTATATTATTTTAATTTTTGAAAGCTGTTAGTGTTTATAGTTCTGTAATGTGAATAGAGTATGATGTAACTGTTAGAGAAATCAAAATTTTCAATTAAAATCAATTTGTTGAATAATCTATTTATCCAGGAATTGGGCTCATCTGGCATGTTTCATTTTCAGGAAGTTCTGTATCTCAGATAAGTTGATTGAAATACAAGGAGGGCAAGTCATTTGCCTAGTGTCTCATTTTGAAGTCAGACGCAAGCTCCACAGCAAAAGTACATGTCAGAATTTCAGAGAATTGTAACTTTATTACTGAGTTTTAGGGTGGAATGGAGGAAATGCTTTCCCTTCTTTGTTTCAAGCATGCTAAGTTTTTATGGTTAGGGTATATCTCTTTTCTAGAGTGGAGTAAAAATAGTAGGATTTTATTTTGGACAGCATTTCATAAACCCTTTAGTTAGTCTTTGTTTTCCTGGCTGCTCACACAGTACTTTTGCCAGCTGGAAGTTTGATTATATCCAGATTGTGTCTATAAATGGATGCATTAATAAAAGTTACATAGTTAAAGGAGAGCATCTTTATTTAATATGCAAATGATTATCTGAATCAGAAATTGCCAAATTTCATCCAAATCAAAATTTATGTAAAATTCCATTTGACTCTGCCTTTTACTACCTGATGCTGTGCTTTTCTGACTTCTTTGTTTTAAAAGAAGAAGAGAGGAGAATTTGCAAGGATTATTTACTCATTTGTTATTTTTAGTGCAAAATTACTTTTGGAAAATACAACAGTGGACTTTTCTCATATTTTCTGTTTTCTATGTGTCATTAATTCAGTGTGTTGAAGACCAAAGGTAATGATGTGAAACTTTCTAATCTTCAAGCATGCCTTGTTTTCCCATTAAAAAGGGGATCATATTTTCTAAAATAAAAACATAAATTTTTAAAGATAAATGTCTTATATGTTTCTAAATGCATCCCAATAATCAGTTTTGGTCTTACCTATTGGTCCATGTCTTTGCATTTCATAAGGATTGGACAGAACCAATCATTAGCTTTCCGTTAGAATCCAATTGTGTCAACCTTTCTTAGTTTTAGGACTTTAATTGTGAATCTGGCTTTTTACCCACATGCGTAATGTTATATTAATTTAGTTGGTATATATGAGTCAAAAGAGTCAAGGAAGTTAATATGATTTTGTCACTGTCCAACATTAAACAGTGTTAAATGAGGTTTGAGAGCTTGGTATACAGTGACAGTAGCCTGCCTAGGACCAATAAAAAACACACCAGGAAATTCATGATCTAAGAATTGTTTTTGGAAAGTTTCATTGCCTGTGTTATAATGGAGGTCGGACTAGATGATCGCAATGGAACTTGGAGTCTATGAATGCCTATGAATGCCAAAGGTTAGAAATTTACTGAGAGAAAAACACAAAAGAAAAAGAATCCAAATAAGGCAAAAAGCATTGAAACTGAAATTGACTGATTATGCAAAACAAACAATCAAAACCTATCAAAGTCTCTTTTTAGAGAGGGTGCATAATGATCAAAGTCTTTTATTTTGTGAAGCAGTCCTAAGTGTGGAAGAAAGAGGTTAGTTTTGTTGTTCAATTTTAAGTCAGGAGTGAGAGCTACTTTCCTGCTTTTGACAAAACAGACAGAAAGGAGAGAAGGCTTTTCTTGATATTCTCCAGGTACAAGACAGCTACTCAAATCATAGAGCTGTTGCTCTGGACCCAAACTCTCTCCCTGGTAAGGGTTATCATCCTGTTGGTCTGGTCAAGGCCCTCTCCCTCACTGTTCCTTTTTAGGCTGTACGGAGCTGGATTTGTCTTCTCAAGGATGGAAAGAGAGATACGAGGGAGGGGAAGACACAGCAGAATCTCACGTGCATTAGGCTGGGGTCCTTGGTGATGTGATAAACTACTTAATAGTGGCTGTATTAATGGGTTTTTTTTCCCTCTGCCACAAAAAAAGTCTCTTTTTAAAGGACCCAAAAGAGGTGAGGAGTGGAATATCTCATCCCTTCATTTTTTTTGTCCATCAGTTAGGTTTAATTTCTGGTCCCACATGTCTCTTGTTTAACAAGCATGATCTTAACACAGTCATTGGGTATGAGTAGACTTCTGTTTTTAAATTAATTCAAGCTATCTGTCTCCTCACATTGTTTCTTACACAATTTTATATAACAGGTCACTGTGACAATTCATGAATCTGCCCCCATTTTTACCAGCTAAGCTCACAACTAAAGTAAATCTGCTTGGCCTCAATTATTACAACAGCTTTTATGGAACTGGCATTGGCCCCAGTCCTACAATGAGTGCTGAATGAGTGCAAGAGTTCGCCCATATAAAGCTGATTTCAGGGTTACTGCTCTTGTTGTCAGTAAGATACCACTCAGTGTGAGAAACGGTGACAGAATCTGGCTCTGTTGATTGAGTGACATGAGACACTTTGTCTGCATATGCTCAATAGTGCCATCTTCATAATATAACCATTCCCAGAGAACACAGACAAAAAAAGCCCCCAAGAATTTGAGATTCCAGGGATCACACTGTTTGAAGGAACAATAGCTTATTAGTTAAGTTTCCTGGATTTCATTATCTAGTTTTTAGTGAAAAGCATAGAATATCTGGATCTGAAACAAACAAGCAAACACCAATCTCTGTGTATGCTAAGAAGTAAAACATTTAGAATGAAGCAAGTTCTGTAGATCCAGTTCAACATTAACTCTCTGACTTCATTCAGACTATCATGAACTCAAGTGTACTGCTTTGGGTTATACCATATAACGGTTACAATATAATATCGTTTTCAGTTTTATACTGTGAAAAGTGGTTCTCATGATCATCTGTTCCTGAGATTGCTCCTACTGTTTTCATAATACAAAGAACATGATCCTGCAAAAATACTAGATAATGCACATTGAAAAAGAGCGATTATCTAGTTTCACGGGTTCCTCAGCATGGATGTTTGTTAAATTGAATTCATTTCAGTCAGTCAGTGACAATGGCTGTACAGGCTAGCTGCTCTGAGTACGTCCCCTTTGGGTCATGGTGGCTAGCCTGTGCTATGACAACACTGCTTGGCCAAGCATGCTAGTATAGCCAATTAGTTCCTTTTATTATTTAACTGTGTTTTCTGTTGTCATGGGTAATTCGGATATTATTTCATATATAACAACAGGTGATGACAACATTTAAGTTTTGGTGCAGATACAAGTAGGGTAGGATCAAACAAGTATAAGTTTGACAATTATTTAGGAGTGATGAATGTGTATTAGATATATAAGTAAAGCAAGGTTGTAATTCAAGATCTCTAAGCACCCCGGGGCCCCTGCCCTCCAAGCATAGCAGCCTGCGGGCGGGCCATAACTCGTGATGGGGGAGGCCTGGGGCCAGAGGGTCCTCCCTCCCAGGATTGCTTTGGCCAGTCTGCCCCTGGGGGCAGGGCTGAGTGACTGGTGCGCAGCGTGGCCCCCAGTGCAGTGACCCTGGAGGGCTGTGGTGGAGCAGAGGCCATGCCGTGCACCAGTTGGTCCCACCGCCAGATGGAGCGAAAGGCGCTGGCCCGTCCTGCCCCCGGGGCACACCAAGCAGCTCAGGGGTGGGGTGGGAATGCCTAGAGCCCAGCCTCTGGCCTCAGCCTCTGAGCGAGGTGCGGTTAGAGGCTGAAGCCCTGGGCCACAGCCCCTGTAGCCCCTGTGATAATCCAGCTCTGCCTCTAAGATTTTCAGTTTAGCCACCCTAGATCTCAGGCTTAACTTGGCTTGATGTAAATTTATGGCCTAAGAATAACTTTAGTCTAGTAAAGTTAGGAGATTACTGTAAAGAACATGCTAATAAGTAATGTTGCCAAAAAAAATTACAGATATGGCAGCATACCCATTTGGGCTGTCAGGTACCTGATTGTAACATCATGGAAAGTTCTGCTCTGCTTACAGGATGCCCTGGGAGTATGTTGACGTAAATGTTAATAAGAATACAGGGAACTAAGAAGTGGGGCACCCCAGTATTCTTGGGGTGTGGAAGTACAGGTAAGGCAAAGGAGTTTGGAACCCTCATGCTTCTGCATGAGGTATTAAGTGTAGTCATAACAGGATACAGGTTTCCTGTATGGATAGGGTGGGAAGACCCTGGCAGGAATCATCTCTCTTATCAATGACTACCTGTAGAGACATTCACCAGACTCTAAAATATCTTCAGGCATTTGAATATGAATACTGCATTCACTATTGAATGGGTCTCTTGGGTTTTATATATTTGTTTGTGATTGTAACTTTAATCATATGCATAGTATGATGTATGAGAATGGTGTAAGAGGAACGGAAGATTTTGTGACGGTGGAGCATTAGTGGGCGGTGGTGGCCCCCCAGACACATTTCCTCTCTGCTAAGCTCTGTAGTAAAGAAAGTAATCAAATAATAGTTCTAGTGTTAAGTAGTTTGAAGTTTTTGATAGTAGCAATTAACGCCCATCAGCAGCAGTTTACGTGACCAGGAGTAGGGCTTGATCACCTCTCCCTGTGAGTAAAGGGGCTATAACAATAGCTCACTCCCAGGCCCAAACTGGACTTCGCCGCAGGATCTTGGAAAAAGAGGCCTTGGACAACACACTCCCCTGCTGAAGCTCGCATCGCCTGGGGTCCCTGACTGCAGAAGGGGCATAAGCTGTTTATCTTGCATCTTTAATTCTGACTCCACTAATCATAGTGGTATGGGTGATAGGTGATCCACTAAATAGCTTTAAGTTAATAAATCCACTTTATTCTCTCATTTGTGTCTCGGTGTTTGTTGCCGCTGAATTCTCGAACCTTGTCCCCCTGGGGAGAGGAATATTACAAATGAAGACAAGATTCCTTACTTGTGACTGTGCTCACTGTCTTCATTCTTTGTGTGTTCCTGGAGCCTCCAAACCTAAGAAAATCACTGAAATTAAATTTCACCTTGTTGATCTCAAAACTGAATCACAGCAGGAGCCAGACTTGCTCTTTAGAGGCACTGTAAATGCAATTTAAATAATTGAAATAATCCTATTTCAGATAGGAGCTGGTGAGGGTACATCTTTGTGAGCAGGAAATCACACCCCTAGCTCCTTGTATAGATGTGTGCATAGTGTCCTTCAGACATGATTAATTAGAATCATAAAATCATAGCATAATAGGGTTGGAAGGGACCTCACGAGGTCATCTAGTCCAACCCCCTGCTAAAAAGCAGGACCATTCCCACTAAATCACCCCAGCCAGGGTTTTGTCTAACCGGGGCTTAAAAATCTGCAAAGATGGAGATTCTACCACCTCCCTAGGTAGCCCATTCCAATGCTTCACCACCCTCCTAGTGAGAAAGTTTTTCCTAATATCCAACCTTGACCTCTCCAGCTGTAATTTGAAACCATTGCTCCTTGTTCTGTTCTCTGTTACCATCGAGAACAGCCTAGCTCTCTCCTCTTTGGAGCACCCCTTGAAGTAGTTGAAGGTTGCTATCAAATCTCCCCTCAGTCTTCTCTTCTGTAGACTAAATAAGCCTAGTTCCTTCAGTCGCTCCTCATAAGTCATGTGCCCCAGCCCCCTAATCATTTTTGTTGCCCTCCGCTGGACTCTTTCTAATTTGTCCACATCCTTTCTGTAGTGGGGAGCCCAAAACTGGACACAGTATTCCAGATGCAGCCTGACCAGTGTCGAATAGAGGGGAATAATCACATCCCTCGATCTGCTGGCAATACTCCTACTGATGCAGCCTAATATGCCATTGGCCTTTTTGGCAACAAGGGCACACTGTTGGCTCATATTCATCTTCCCGTCCACCATAACCCCCAGGGCCTTTTCTACAGCGCTGCTACTTAGCCGATCGGTCCCCAGCCTGTAGCAGTGCATGGGATTTTTCCGTCCTAAGTGCAGGACTTTGCACTTGTCTTTGTTGAACCTCATGAGGTTTCTTTTGGCCCAGTGTTCCAATTTGTCCAAGTCTCCCTGGATCCTGTCCTTGCCCTTCAGAGTATCTACCATTCCCCCCAACTTGGTGTCATCCGTGAACTTACTAAGCACGCAGTCTATTCCATCATCAAGATCATTAATGAAGATGTTGAATAGAACCGGCCCCAGGACCGACCCCTGGGGCACTCCACTCGTTACCGGTTGCCAACCAGACATCGAGCCATTGATTCCTACCCGCTGAGCCCGTTGATCTAGCCAGTTTTCGATCCACCTTACGGTCCACTCGTCCAACCCATACTTCCTTAACTTGCCGACGAGATTGCTGTGGGAAACCATATCAAAAGCTTTGCTAAAGTCAAGGTATACCACGTCAATGGCTCTTCCCGCATCCACAAATCCAGTCATCTCATCATAGAAGGAAATCAGGTTGGTCAGGTACGATTTGCCCTTGGTGACCCCATGTTGACTGTTCCTGATCACTCTATTTTCCTCCAAGTGTTTCAGGATGGATTCTTTGAGGACCTGCTCCATGATTTTCCCAGGGATTGAGGTGAGGCTGACCGGTCTGTAGTTCCCCGGATCCTCCTTTTTCCCTTTCTTAAAGATAGGTACTATATTTGCCTTTTTCCAATCCTCCGGGACCTTCCCTGTTACATTACTGTACATATCTTTTATTTGTCAGTTAGCTGCTTTGATTACTAAGGCCCAGTCTCAGAAAAGCACTTAAGCACCTGCTTAACTTTACACATCAGTCCCATTGACTTCAAATGGTGGCTTTCTTGTCCGTCTTGCTGTTTTGATACCTCAGGACTGTATGCAAATTTAAGTCTTTATGAAATTATCCACAATTTCCTCAGAGAGGATCTACTGTGACTATTATGAATTATCTGTCCCTTATTGTAAAAGGTTGGATTAACAGAAAGACATTTGTAGTTGTGTAATATATAGAATTCCTCTAATCTAATGTGACCCTTTAGGAAACCCAGGGCCCTATTGCCAGCTGGTGTAAACTGGCTTAACTCTAATGGTTTACACTGTCTGAGAATCTGGCTCTAAGACTTTATATACCAAACTTCAGAATTTCAGGCAGCCAAAGTTATTTATACATACTGGGGTATTTATAACTATTTATACATACTGAGTTACTTCTGCATACTGGGTAGGTATTTGCACACCTAAATATGGTATATACAACTTGTGATGCTTCCTGGGGCCATCGAGGCAGTTGGCTACCAGCTTAGCATAAGGAAATCTTTTCTGTGGCTCCCCAACTCCATCAGATGTGGGCAACACAAGCATTCCCCTCTGGGCCTAGAAGGCTCTGCTGTCATTCTATAGGTTAGCGATCAGCACATCTGAACCTTGAGCCCTCTGTGCACCTCTCTGGAGTGTCCAGCTCCGGGTCCATTGGACGTTCATGGTATTCACAGATCCACTATGTCCAAAGAACCAGTACACCCTAGATTACTGTTCTACCTCAGGACACCAATCCACTGAACATAAGGCATATAGATTGCTATCCTTTCTTGTAGGTTTTGCGGTCGCTTATTTTGCTGGTGGCTTGGTATGCCAGTAGGCCTACATTATGAGACAGGGAGATAGGTGTCTGCTACCACCCGCCTGAAAGGAATATTTCTTAGGTATGTCACCTCCTGGCAGTGGCAACAGGTAATTGTTGATAGTGAGGGGCACAATTTAAAGCTTCTGGGAGGCATGTGACTGCCCCTCGTGTCACATCTGGGTGCACCTAGCCCAGGGCTGCTATGCTCTCCCACCCCACCAGGATTATCTGCTGCACAGGCCAGCACCGCTTCCCCAGATAGCCTCCATGCTGCACAGAGACCGTGACCTGGACTGGCCACTCCCAGTGACTCCTTCCAACCCTCTTCATTCCCCACTTGGGCATAGCTGGTAGGGAGAGGGGCTGAGTGAGCCAGAAAAGTGTGGGGAAAGAGTGTAGAGTAAGAATGACAGAGCTTTGCTCCCATCCAGCAGGCTGAGCAGAGCAAGTCAGGGAGCAGCCTGCTGAGCTGAGGAAAAAGGGCTGGAAAGTGCTATTGTGCCCAGGAATTTTACTGTGGCAGCTATCTGTGAAGCGGTGTTTAGAAGTGGAATGTCCCCTGGCTTCTTAAAAAAAAAAAACAGGGGGGGGGGGGGGGAGGGTGCAGCCATGGTACCTTCAGTAGCAGGGGGCTTTTCTGTACCACACTACTTTTTTTTTCTGGTGGTGGTGGGGGGGGGGGGGGGAGCGTTTTTAAGCGCTGGGTAGTTAGGCACCTTAACTTTTGGGCCGGCTCCTAGCTGGCCTGTACATTTGTTGAGCCCTGCTTTAAATATGTAATGATTTGTAGTCCTTAATGGTGTATACATCAATACATTCTTTTATAAATTGATAGACTGGTGGCCCTTCAGGCTTGTATAAATGATATTTGTGGCCCTCGAGCCAAAAAGTTTGGGAATCACTGACCTAGAATGATGTGGCGAGTTAAGGATTGGCTTGAATTCCAATTTCCTTCCTTTTCACTGCTACACCCCTCCCCCTTTTATTTTATTTTTTAATTTTTTAAAAAAATGCTAGCACTAAAAGCTGCTTGACAGATAGCAACTATTTAAAGAAACATCAGCTTCAGTATTTTAAGTCATGTCAGCAATTACAAACCTAGGTTATAATGAAAATGATAATTGTTCATTAACTACAACATTATTAGAAAAAAGGACTATAATAACCCGAGAAGCACAGTATAATTGGGGTGAATGAGTTCATAAAATTAAACATCTCAAAGCTTCAGTAGGTATGATGTCAGTTGCAATAGAGAGCTCTGCATTGCTTTCTTTTTGTCCTTCAAACCAATGTACTTAAAACATCAGAACGAGAGATGTCTAGCTGTTCTTCATCAACATCATGTTTATTATATAGTTTATTCATTTTTCCCACTGGGAAAAATGGTTTATACAACTGATTGTTCATAAGCTTGGTGTTTGTAGTGCTGTCTTCTTGTTAAAGGCACAGGGCAAGGAGTCAAGAGATCTGGGTTCTGATCCTGGTTCTCCCATGAGCTTCCTGTCTGTCCGTGGCCAAGTCATTTGACTTCTTTATGTTTCAGCTTCTCCATCTGTAAAATAGGATAGATGTTTATGTATAGTGAGGCAAAATTCAATGGGCCAGACATTTGACCTTAATTAAGTCCCCTTTATGTTGCTCCAGTGATTCAAAGAACATTCAAAGCATCACACTCTCATTGTAATGGCAGCTGCTCCCAAACCCCTCACCGCATGGTGCTTGTCAAAGTGATCCTGGAATAGTTTCTAGGGGACTATTTCAGACAGCTTAAATGAGAACACCCATGTGACTACTCTATCTTGTGCCTAGGGCCAATTCAGCCTACAGTTGCCCCAAGACTGGCAGAGGAGAGGGAAGGAGAAGAGATAATAGTGGCTTAGAGACACCCTTGTCCCCCCAAGTGAGGATCCAGCTGAGTATTAGAAAAGGTCTTTAAAATCTTATACAGAAGCTTCTGTGCAAGTACCAAGTGTTTATTATTATTATTTAACATTACTGTTAGCAACAAAGTGATACTAGTTCATGGTGTGGGGTCCACAACACTTCATATTTTTCCCTCCCCCAAATTCTTGGCAGGTTATTTAATCTCATGTAAACATCAGCATTCTATGGCCTGGAGACCTGTAATTTGTTTTTTTGTTTTGTTTTTTTTAAGATAAGCTTATTTTATTTTGGGGGGCATTAATACCCTATTATTTATGATAATTACTATGTTTTATATTTTAATTGTTAATATTGGGAAGCAATTTTTTCCTTTGAGTAAAATGGAAAAAATACTTATAAATATGAGTGCTACAATAGTAAAAGGAATGCTCCCTTCCAGTCCCAGTTATCTAGCTAAATATAAGGGCAAATCCCATTTAATTAATTGGGAATTACTTGCATATAACAGGAAGAGATAATAAGATCCCAGGAATTTGTATAAAGCAGCCACCCAAGTAAATTGCCATTCCTGTGTCCAATGATGTTTTGAGAGAGAAATAATTTAAATCCTTAAAAGTACTTTTTGAGATGCTTTAATATAAAAGTAAATAATATTTTTTATAAAGTAGAATGGTTTTGTTTAATATTCTTTTTTAAAAAATAAATAATACAGCAAACTTCAACCAATCTTGAAAAAAATCCCACTTTTTTGTACTTTGTCACTGTCAATTTTTATGGAATATGGGTAGCTGGTTCTTCCAAAGTATTATCATGTTTAATCTGTTGTTGTAGCCATTTTTTCCCCAGGATATTAGAAAGACAAGATGAGTAAGACAGTTATCTTTTATTGGACCAACTTCTGTTGGCGAAAGAAACTATATAGATCTCTTAGTTTAGACCTGAAGAAGAGTGCCATGTAACTTGAAAGCTGGTCTCTTTCACCAATACAAGTTGGTCAATGAAAGGTGTCACCTCACTCATAGCCTACATTGCTACAACAATCTGCAAACAACATATTCTAAGGGACCATTCCGTGAAGTGGAACATTAACACTTCAGCAGTCATAGGACATAAAAGAGGCGGTTAATGGGTTACAGACTGATATAATAAGACATAAATCCAGTGTCTTTATTAAGACAATCTAGCAAAGATATGAATTTAAGCTCCCATGCTTGTCTTTTAAAGGTGTTGTACAGGTTTCCTTTGAGGATGCGGACTGAGAGGTCAAATATGGAGTGATTGTCTCTTTTCTGTGTGAGTTCATTCAAGAATGTGATAATTGTCTGGTTTCACCCACATAGTTGTTTTTTGGGCGGCATTTAGTGCAGTAGATGAGATACATCATATGTGATAGACATGTGCATGACCTATGGATCTTGAAAGGTGTCTTAATCATTGTAGCAGTGAAGATATGTTTGCAGGTTTTGCATCTCTTATGGCAGAATCTGGTGTCAATTTGAGCTGGTGAGTACTGGTCTATGGGGAGCTTGGTTTTGATGATGAACTGGGTGAACTAGGGGGATTATTTGAAAGTCAGGAAAGATATCTTTTAGGATGTGGTTGCCATTAAGTACGAGTTGTAACTGTCTATAGCATTCCACTGTTGAATCTGATTGTGGTGTCCAGGAAGTTGATGCTGGTGTATACGGGAGTGTTCTAGACAATGTTTGATGAATGAGTAGTGGTTGTTGAAGTTGCAGTGAAAACCTATGAGGGAGTTAAGTTGTCTGCCCAGAGGATGAAAATATCATTGATATGTCTCAGATATATCATTGCTTTTATGATGCATTTCTCCAGAAATTCTTCCTCAAGTTGGCCCATGAGGAGTTTGACATATTGGGTAGCCATCCTAGTACCCGTGGCTGTCCTCAGGATTTGGAGAAAGTGATTTTTATTGAATGTAAAATTGTAATGAGTGAGGATGAAGTGGATGAGATTGACAAGGTGTTACCATACATAAAACTACCTTTATCAAACAAGGACGCTCTACCAGATATTGCATAATGGAACGGGCCACCCAAATTCCCCCAGGAAATTTAAGGATATTATCAAAATCTTCCCCAATAACTCTGAAAGGATCTCTGTACCTAATCACCTATAAATCCACCACAGGGAACTTCTACCTGATACACAAACAAAGGAACCCAGGCAGAACCATGGTATCAGGCCATGGCACTCTTATTGAAGGAATATCAGGACTCACAGGGTGCGTCTACACTTGTAAATTGTCGACGTAAGCTTGCTTAAGTCGATTTAATTTACTCTGCGTCTACACTACACATTCCTTAAGTTGACTTAAGCAGCTGCTTAAGTCGACTTAAGGAAAAATTAAGTCGACTTTGTTAAACCTCTTTTTAAGTCGACTTTCTGCTTAAGTCAACTTTCTAAAGTCGACTTAAGCCAGTGTAGACGTGGAGTAGCCCTAAGTCGACTCAGGGCTCTCCAGGACTTCCCCACTGCCCTCCCTGCCAGGGTGGCTGGCACAGCCACAGCCTGGCGTGCCCCCCCAAAGGTGCCCACCTTACCCCTGAGCCCCCTGGCACTTGGCAAGGGGTGCCCCCCCTGCCACTGTGGACCAGTCCCAGGTCCACCTAGCCCCTACAAGTCGACCTAGGCGTCCAGTGTGGATGCTCTAGGTCGACTTTATAGGGTCCCCTGAAAGTCGACTTAAAATTTAAGTGTGGACATGCTAAGTCAACTTAACAAAGTCAACTTAAAGTCGACTTAAATTAACAAGTGTAGACATAGCCACAGAAACCATTCTCAAACCACTTACCACACAAAGGGATAGCTTCTTCCAGAAACCACATCATTAACAACCTCCCTCAGAACATCATCCTTCAAACCATGGATGTCTTCTCTGTGTACAACAACATCCCTCACAACAATGGCATTATTGCCTTCCTTAAATGTCTACAGTACAGTTGACAACACTCAGATATCTACCCCAAACATATCACCAAACTCATTTTAATTCTTTTACTGAAATCTGTAATTTCTTTTGATAACACTAAATCATTTTTTATTTGAACTGTGCAAAATTTTCTCAGTTAAAATGTTCCTGTTGAAATATTACAGTTGGAATATGAACAATGATGAGAATAAAATCCAAGGTTTCATATGATTTGATTTGAGAAGCTGTGTAAAAAAAACAAATGATTTAAGAAGCAAAATAAACGCTCAAAGAATTTGCTAGTGCATAGAGCATTTTTAAGCGCATCAGATATTCAATTAAATCCTATAAAAATGTCAAGTATGTTTGTCAGGATACAGAGATATGTTGCTAAGCATACTACAACATTACTAAACCAGGTGTTTGCTGCTATGTCATATGATAAAAAAGAAATCTATATTTTTTGGCAGGTTGGAGGAAAGAGTTGGTTTTATCATCTTGTCACTGTTGTCATGACAACTATATATCCTAGTTAAGTAGTGTGTCTGTAAGAATTTAATCTTCCCATGCCTGATTATTACTAGCAATTACGTTTTTTGTGCATTTTCTTCAGTACTCTAGATCATGGCTGAAGAACTGTTAAGTTGCTCTCTAGAATTACAAACCAAGAGCTTAATTATAGGCATATGTGATCCAGAGAGCCCTTGGTACAAGGTTCTTTACTATATTAAAGTCATTTTCAGTACAGGGTTATTGTATCTTTATTTTTAACTCAATGCAACCATATTATGAAACACTGTTTATAAAAGTATATTAAAACAGATTATTTTGTCGCACAAGGCAATTTTGTGGAAGGAATGAGCTGTAAATAATTAGATTCTATCTTTTTAGTATTTTGGGTAATTTTTCTTTGTCCATTGAATATGTTGTATACCTGACCTTCAGCAACAGTGCTAAATTATTATAACATTGTTAAAGTACAGTTGTCTTAACTAGTCATCCAGGGAGTAATAGGTCAAGTGGGAAGTCTGTTTGTAAAGCTGTGCGTGCATTTTAATTCCTTCTTAGAAGAGAAATTGTTTCCTGAAGACAAGGAATATGTGTAACTTCAGGGTTTCTTTTTTTAAGCTCTTGTTGTTGGCACAATTAATTGATTAGAGAAAAGAGATTTCCCCCCCCTCCCGCCATTGAAAATCATTTACAGATCAGGCATATAGCAGTTGTACGGGTATTGTTAAATGATCTAGCCTGTTTTCAAACTCGTAAATTTTATGTTCAACTTTCTGTAAGGGTGAAGATATTTAGAAATGTATATTACTGTCATACCTTTACCATTTATGGATGGTGATTTGCTTATCTTTCCTTTCTAAAACATATTATGGTCCTGATAAATATTTTCATCATCAAATAGAGTCTCAGATTACACTTCTACTATATTAAAGATTCTCATGGAGTTTCCCTTATCACAGTCTCTGTTTTTACCTCTTCTTTTTTAGGAAGTCTTTTGAAGACTAATTAGCATGATACTGTCTGTATACCAAGAGGATTACTATAGTTTTAAATAACTTTTAATAATGTTGGATTAACATTTGCAGTATTAACATCACTCCATCTTATAGAGTCATTTACTTGAGTATCATTATAGCTGGAATTGTTCCAAAGCAGTATTGCTTTAATATATATATATATATGTATATGTGAGGCTACAGCTACCATCACTGGCTTTTTCATGAAAGTTGATTTTCATTTGATACCGTGAGATGAATCTGACAAAAAAATTTCTACAGGATTGTAATAAAGACATAGGAATGCTGAAAAAGTCCAATTAAGACCCTCCCAGTAAACTGGGTTTCTGCTAATTAGTTCCATCACTGAAGAGATCTAGGTAGTAGTTCAAGCACTTACTTATTTTCATATGTCAGTAAAACAAACAAGGAGTCTTGTGGCACTTTTAAAGACTAGACTGCCACAAGACTCCTTGTTTGTTTTGTTGAACTAAACTGACACAGCTACCCCTTTGAATCATGTGTCACTATATTATTACACTGTGTACTATAGCTAATGTATGACTTAAGTAAAATATTAGAATATTCAAAACACACCAAATACAACCAATCAAGAAAAATATTCCTAATAAAGCCCATGAGAATGAAACCATGTAGGGCTTAAGCTTCTAGAAAAAAACAATGACAAAACAAGTGAAGGTACAGGCTGGTGGATCCAGTTATAGCAGAAACAAAATTTATAGGTCAAGGGCTAATTTTCCCTTTGTGCTCCATAGAGTTCATCAGTTAGGCAGTTGGGTTCTAAATAGCAGTGGCACAAGAAAACTCATAAGAGAAACGTATGTCCGGTACAGATGACCTAGATCTCAGTGATTAACAGACTGAAAACATTGCTTCTGTCAGCTGAAGTTCACATACCAAGTCCATGATGTTTATCTGTATGACGGATTCCCAAACTGGAGCCAGGAAAATCTTTTCTAAAATGACAGATTACTATTTGCGTGTGCTTTGACTGAAAGAGGAAAGGGAATGCCTTCTACTTTATAAGATTAGTTCCAAAGGGGTAGCCGTGTTAGTCTAGTTCAGCAAAACAAACAAGGAGTCCTATGGCACTTTTAAAGACTAACAAATGTATTTATTGCATGAGCTTTCATGGGAGAGGTAAAAAACTGTCTGTCTGATTCTACTAGCTTTCTTTTTCTTGGGATCTGCAAACAAATTAGATGTTATTAGTCCTGAAAGATATCAAGGTGAAATTCTTAAGTCCTCATTATACTGAATGTCATAGCTTTTTCCTTAGAAGAAAGTGGAGCTGGACAAGATGCCAATTTTGTGAAGGAGAGGTATTTGATGCAGCAAGGAGCTGGAATCCTTATTCAGTTCCTCTTTCTGCTTCTGGTGTACAGGGCATAGTTGCATCATCTTCCATGAAAACTTTATTGAGCAGTTCACTCAAATGAAAATTTAATTTCCTAGCCCATTTTTGAGAATCCTTAAGCCTGGAGGGTTTTTAACTTCTTGTAGAGCAAACCCACAAACAGGATGTCAAAACCAGAGACTTTAGGAGAATGAAATCTCTGAATTTCACAGGTGGATCAGAGGAATTTGTCGAGACCTGTATGATTTACAGTGTTCCATAGCTAGTGTTACGTTTTGCATCTTCTTTGTTTTGCAATAAAACTGGCGAAAACGTGAAATATTTCAGCAATGGAGATTGGAGTGAAAGGGAGCAAAGTAGAGTCACACACTGTGATGGTAAAAATTGATTGCTCCATTTGCCTGTTTTTTTCTTCTCCTTCAGCATTTGTATTATGATGATGCCAATGGTCAACATCAGGGCTCCCTTAGGCTAAACACTGTTTTAATAAATATGCATACAGCCACCCAACTATCTGAATTGATGATATCTAGTTCATTGGAAATTCATTTATTGGATTTCCCATGATACAGACACTAGACAGTTTTTACAAATTTGAATCTAATGGGCTTTAAAAGTAAAATTCTGGCTCCCGTTAATTTAAAAAGTCTTTAAAAAGAAGTTTCACGAAACAGTATAAAACAAATGTTAACTCTAGAGTGCAAGACATTTTTGTATTATTACTGAGTAATGGAATGTTAGTGATCTGGCCGTGTTATTGTAGCGGGAATGGTCCCAGGATATTAGACACACAAGGTGTGTGAGATGGTATCTTTTATTGGACAAACTCATGTTGGTGAAAGAGAAGCACTTTTGAGCTACACAGCTTCTTCAAGTCTGGAAGTTCAAAAGCTTGTCTTTTTCGCCAACAGAAGTTGGTCCAATAAAAGATATTACCTCCTCCACATTGTCATGTTAATAACCTGACAGATACAAGGTTATATACATACTTTATCTAATAAGGCCATCTACTGGCTTGCTTTTGTTAATGTTAATTTGTAGTTCAGATTCATGAGAGGCTCAGAACTGGCAGCCTTAGAACACCTGCTTTCTTCCTGTAATTATGGTGCTGAGAGCCAAGCCCTGAACTTTCTTGCATAGTGTTACCAGTAATCCCTAGTCTGATAGATGGGTCTTTCTAAAAGTGAGAAGTAATTGAATCTCGATGCTTCCCTAGTTCTTATGTACGGTTTGAAAAGAGACCACCAGCTGTGCTGAGCTAATTGTACTTATTTCCATGATGTGTACTTCTCTGCAGTGAGAATCGAACTGAAAATGGCATATTCATTTCAGAGGAAACCATGGGTTGATTTTGAAGCAGATCAATTTTAAGTGGAGCATTGCAAATAGTGAAGTATTCACAGCCTAAAGTGTTGTTTCTGTGTTGTGGAAGTTTCTCTTCACAACTTAGCCAAAGTATTTTGGTCTTTAACCTACAATAGCCTTGCTAGTTAAGTTGTGGGTCTCTTCCTGTTTGAAGTCCTAGCATATCCAGTTGAAGATATTTGTGGCATTTCTGATGCCTCCTCCTGGTCAAGCCAAACTGCTGCTGTTTTGTGGAGTATTGCCACAATATGCTTGTTCCTTCCACCCAAAGAAATTTGAGGTTGTTCTCAGAGTAGCTTTAGAGAATCTAAATCTAGTGGAGCAAATCTGCCAGACTGAAGATGCTCAGTGATATTTCCTGACTTTCTCATTATAAACAGTGATTGTTACCTCCCTTACCCTCCCTAGATGTTGTTCCACTCAGTTTGAATCAATACAACCTGTTTGATTTGCTGAAGTTATCTGACTTGATCCTATGATTGCACTTCACTGCATTTATCCTTCGTTCCTATATCACATTTTTTCCATTTTCAAGTGTCTGACAAAGTGGGATCTCTCCCACAAAAGCTCATGCGATAAATAAATGAGATAGTCTTTAAAAGTGCCACAAGGCTCTTTGTTTGTTTGTTGAACTAGACTAACATGGCAACCCCTTTGGAACTTGTGATAAATTACTTTATCTATTAGAGACAAGAATAAGAACACCAAACCCATTTTTATTCACAAGCTATTTTGAGTCCGCGTCTTCGACTGTGTAGGACTCATGATTTCTTTGCAATCTACTCCCCAAATTCGCATCTTTTTGTAAAGATCATGTTTGATAGTGGAGCACTGAAATGGTAAGGTGCCAGACACTCAAAACAAATTCTTTGGACAGAAAATATTTAGTAGACAAACAGGCAAATAATGACTATTTTTGGAGAGTCACAAATCTGTTTTAGTGGTATAAAACATATAATTCACTTGCTAAAACTGTAAAACATATATTACTATAAGCAGTAAGATACAGAAACGGAAATGGGTGCAAGTTATTTGCTGCAAATACTGTAGTTCTAAAGTAACTCTAGCAAAGAAAAAATTATTTTAATATTTGCTTTATATGTTTCAACAAAATAACGAGATCTTCAGAATAAATGTAATCAAGCAGGGAACTGAGACTTAACAGCTTTATATAGGGGATCTGGAAGTTGGGGTTTGGAGCAGTGCAACTTTTCCTCAAAAAATTTGAGTTGGTCAGTATTGTTTACTGCCCTAATCCACATATTTTCCTTTTTTATATGCACACAACTCCCATTGATATCCCAACGCACATATGGTGAGAAGAATAGAACCTAATTTTGCAATGGCAGGATGTATGTATGAAAAGCATAATGGTACTCATCACTTACTAGGTTGATAAGAGTAAATGCCAAGTTTTTTTTCCTGTTTGTTTTTTAAATCTCTGTGCAATTGGATTGTGCTAAATCTGTAGTGATTTTATGCTAGAAAATCCTGTCTATGGATTGCAATATTTGTAGTGGAAAGTGGGGTTTTTTTTAAATGGGCATGTGGTTAAACTGTGGGAAAGTAAATCTTATGATCGTTTTAGTAATATAATAAATAATAGGCTTTAATTCAGTCTTTATTTCATGTTAGTATCTCTAAATTGGGTATGTTTTACTAGAGCAAAAATAAGACCTACATAAATGACAGCTGCACATACTTGCTAATTCTACTTTATTAATACACCTTACAGAAATAACTTAACTTGCTATTTACCACCACCCAGCAGGAAACTAACAAACCCCCTCCATATTTTAAACTATGCAGGTTCTTAATTTTTCTTAATATTTCTCTCTGAGCTGTATTTGAATGAGCTTAATTGCCAAAGAGTTACTTCTCTGTCACTTTGTTAGATGACACATTATCCAGCAGAGCTTTGTGTTTTTAGTGGGCAGTCTGTATCTGATAGTGTCTGCCTAGAGCCATCTGTCTCCTGGAAATTGCAGCATGGAATAGTTTGTGTTGTATTATAGTTGTGGTGGTGTGTTGTGGCCTGATTTTCTCTCCACTCCCTTAGAATATGTAACTTTAGTATTTATTTCCCTAATATGACTAGCCATGAAACCCTCCCTCAGTTTTCTAGATGTGTGACTAATGGAAATCTGCTGGGGGGTCCCTGCACATTTGAATGAGATAGGCCCTGTAAAAACTATGGTTGATCCTGAAGCTTCAGAAGTAAGAACAAATAAGTTCAAGTAAATCAACTAGTGATTATGCTAAAGAAAAAAAAGTGATCTTATTATGGAGAAACTATTGCAAAAAAACCACAATTAATATACAATTACTGTTACATCAGAACTTTGAATAACCACCATTTGTAGTGTTAACTTGTTAAATAACCTAAAAATCCAGGCAGTTCAGAGTTGGTCGGTTTTGACCATTTGACTTCCAATGGAAAAACGGCAGCTCTCCCAATGAGAAAGCCCATACTGAATTTTTGCAAAATTTAGTAATTTTTTGCAATTATTAATATCTTCCCATTTGTCTTTTATTTATTTTTATCTATTTCCTTGCCAAATGTTTTGAATACAAAGGGAACAAGGAAACCCCCCAAAGATTAAAATATTTATTTTACAATACAGAGAGATTTGCATTCTTCAGCATTTCATTTTGCTATCAGAAAACACAAAAAGTCAATGACTTATTGATATGCTGCATAGGTGTTGTCTTTAGCAAGTGCTCTGTATATCAGAAAAGTGAATTGCCATGCCATGTGGAGGTTGCTGTAGTTGCTCAGAAATGGATTTATTATGTCCAATGTATGCAGAAATGGCCAGTTGTTGTGAGAACCCAATTTCAGAGATTTTGGGCTTGATTTTGAGAGGTAGTATGTACAGCTCCAAAAGAAGTCAATGGGAGCTGTGGGTGCCCAACACTTCTGGTAATCAGACTTGATGGGTCTAAATTTGGGCACCCACAGTGACTGTCTCTCTGAAAATTTAGGAGCTTATCTATTAAAACAGCAGAATAAAAATAATTTAAACTCTTGTGTATTATTTATTTGTCTCTGGGTTACAGTAGATTGAGAGCTGTCTGATTTTCTCAGATATAAACCCCCCAAACATCCTTAATGAATACTCTTTAAGGTGCCACAGGACACTTGCTGTCTTTGCTGTACACAGACTAACACAGCTACCTCTCTGGAAAATGAATACTCTGTTTTCAGACCTTTTTCTAATGAAATGCTTTTGTTCCAGACAGTAAATGGGAGGCATATGTTAGCCACAATTAGTTTTTTGGTATTTTAGGTATTTTACATTAAAAACTACACATTCCTTATGCTTTATGTGCAATATAGGCTCCAATAACACACAGAAATCCACTAACATGGACCCTTGAGATTTTGCTTGGGAGCAAGCTCTACAGCAGTGGATCACTTTGGGGGATGCAGTCCAAAGTTGTGGTGTGATGTGCTAGAGTTAGGAAAAGAAAACCATATTTAGAATAACCGTCAATTCAGTTAGCTTTCTTTTTTTTGAATAAGAACCCTACAGTAGCTTTTTACACAGCAACAGGTGAAATAAATTCCAGTAGCAATAGGACATTTTCAGTTCCAACAGAGCCGAACTCAGTGAATTTATACAGAAAAAGGTGGTTCTGAGACAAAAGATCTTGATAGTCTTTAATTTTAAAAGGTTACACAGTCCTTAAGGGACTTGTATTATCGGTATGATCATAATATGTTTTCTTCTGTAGAGTGTTATATGTGTATCTATGCCGACACAACACATGAAGCTGACACAACACATGAAGAATTTAAAAAATGTGCAATGTTTAGTATGAAAGGAACTTTTTCAGAGAATTGCACCAAAAGTAACATGTATTACATACTAAAATTACATTTCATGAAGCGAATGTGAATTGTCCAAACTGTCCGTAGTAGAAAACTAAAGAAGTGAGTGCTTTTTCTTTATGAGCTTTTAGGGACTGAGTGAAGAAGTTCTTGATATCTTTTTTGGAGCCTGTGGTATTGTAAATACTAGGACGTGGTAGTTTTCTAATAATCTTAGGATCCATATAACCTATTTTAGCCAATTAATTTCATTAAATCATTTATCAAAGAAAGTTACTGAATTACAGTGTTTTAATTAAATGTGTCTTAGACGTTTAGGAATAGTTGACTTGAATAGTTCATTTAATTATACTTTATCTGCAAGAAAGTATTAGCTGAACTAGCAATGCCATCTGTAATGCCTTTCAGTTCACTCATACTGAATTGTTCAGATAAAGACCTTCAAGTGCTGTCTAAATAAGGAAAAAACCTTGGGAAGGTTAAGCTTAGTGAAGGACAAAAGAAGCATACACCCTAGACACATGGGAAAGCACACATTGTTTGCTGCAGTTTTGGACTTTTTCAATTTTTACCCTATTTTTTTCTAAATATTAAAAATGAGAGTGCCTGTCATTCAGGATTTCAGGGATGATGAAAGTGAGGAGGAAGAGGAGGAAAAGGTGGGTGTCAATGATAACTTTGAAAAGGTGCTTACTGCTTTTTTCTTTGTTTTAGTTTAGTGATATTGAAATACATACACTTTCTTTTATAGGTGTTCCTTAAACCTGTTATTGAGGATAAAAACATGGAACTTGCCAGAAGATGCACTGAAATTATAAGTGATGTAAGTGACTGTAACCATTTGTGTCCTTTAATTACATTCCTTTCTTCTAAAGGCTTTATTTGTATTATTCTTATTTCTTCAGGTTTATAAAATGTAGCTATGGGTGGCCATCCAAGGCTCTGGGTGCCTTCCCAAGAAATTAAAACATACAAAATAATATAAAAGGACTTCCCAGGAATGTGTGCATGAGGAAACTCCATTAAAATGTTACAGTATCTCAGTTAACAAATTCCAAATTAGTTATTATAGAAATATAATGTATGTCTTCATTTGGCATAAACATCTTGGATCAGATCCTTAGTGGGCATAAATTGGAGTAGCTGAATTGCCTTCACTGAAGTAACATCAGTTTTATGTCATCTGAAGGTCTGGTCCCTTGAGTGAATTATCAAAGTGAAGGTTTGAGTTTGTATTGATTGTGGTGCCTCTCCTGGAAACCTGAATCCCAGGAGGAACTATGCAACTGCACACTAATAGGGGTTCTGTTTTTGATTAAACACAGTTAGAGACTGCTCTTCTTCATGGACTAACTAACATCAGTGACTAATAGCAGACAACCTATTATTGGAGAAATGGTGATTCGCCTCTAAAATAATCTTGCCAGGCAACTCTAGGCTGGGACATTTTGACAGTTGATTGATTAGTAGGACTGCAATGTGGGGGCTAGTTCACCTTGTACTGTAACACGATGTATAAACTTATTGTTATCCAAGGTGAATAAGTATGTTGACCTTGTGAGATTAATACATGCGGAAACTAGATTACAGAGGTTGCAGAAAATTCATTACTGGAGGACATTTATCATGAAAGAATAGATGGCTGCTAGAAAGATGGTACATCTGGAATGTTAAGGCACTATCATGCTGTGTAGAGAATGAGGGTTGGCAGGGTCAAAACTTCTCTTGTGTATGAATGCGAGATGGTAACAGTTACATTTTGGTGTAGGCTGAATATTGGATATAGTTTTATGAGAGGTCAATAAGGTGATTACTCAGTAAAATCAAATTATTTTAAGAGGTATTATAGGCTATTAATATTTGTATGAAAGGTACTGATGGTTTTCTAAGTGTTTTTGTTTGGAAATATACTATACATGACACAGTATATGTCTGTCTGTCAAGCCATAGTGAAAGTGAAGATGAAGCATTAAGCTGATCTCAAAGCCATTATTGTTTCCATACCACTTGTTTCTAAATATGATTGCTGTCATAAAGGCAAAAATATCCTGACCAATGAGAACAAACTCTTTGTTTTAATTAGAAAGTAATTATTATTGAAAAGTATATCATTAGTGGTGATGTTGGCTGCTGCTGTTAATCAACGGATAAATATTTTAGGTGTATTGTTCTTTGATTTTGCTGTGAAGATTTGGGGGCCACAGTGAATAAGTGAGTTACAGTGTGGTTTCAAACCCTATAATGGTTCAAAGATGAGACTTTAAAAGAGTGTGTTAAATTTCACTGAGATGTGTGAAGCTTTCAAAGTGATAATGACTTCTGTGTAATATAATTAGAAGACATGTAATGGTCCACAACCAATATAATTTCCAAGTGAATTCTCCCTATTAATATACTAAATTGGAACAGTCTTTTTGGTCCTGATCTCCTGCTCACTGAAATCACTAGATGTCTTTTAATTAGCTTTAATGAGTATTAAATCAGGTTCAGACTGAAATTTTTTTAGTCTCCCCAAACCTTCACCATAATTGAAATTTCACTATCACTAGAAAAATCCTACGGTGCCCAGGGAGAAAATTCCCCCTACTACACTTCTTTGTTCTCAAATGGGTGCCGGAACTTCTCTTGACCCTTTTCAGTTATGGGAACACACACGAGTAGGAAGAGTCTCCAGGGGGATTGTCTTAACTTTTTTCTGGCAGCATCTGCACCAAGTTTGGGAAAAAAGCTCAGCCCTAACCCTAACCCTAACCATATTCATAGCTCTTTACATTTGCTCTTTTTATAAACATTTGTGCAAAGTACTTTGCGTTTGCATGACTGTTGAGGGTGGAGCTATTATTCATGCAAATATGGAGATGGTTTAGTGTATTCAGTTGGTAATGAACAATGTTGTGCCTGAAAATCTTGTATAGACACGCACCCATGCACATGCACAAAGAGATTTTCAAACCCCAATTTGCTCATGACTTTGCGTGGCTTGCAGTTTTATCCTAAAATGACCTTGTGACAGCAGCACATGACCTTGTGACCACAAAAGTGGATTATTGCCTTTCCTTCCTTGCAAGTCTGTCAACACAGATTGTCTGTCAGAGTGCAATGGCATGATTGCTCATGGCTTGAGGTATTGTGATTGTATTATGCTCACCCTGAATTCTTTACAATCTGACTTTAAATTGGCACTATTGTTTTTAAAGCCCTTTATTGTCTCAGCTCTTAGTGCAGGCAAGCCTTGGTGTTTTATTAGAGGGTATCTGTTCTCATGTGCCACTGTTTAAGGACCTCACCATTGCAGTCAGCTGATGATGTTCACACTTAGATTGTGAATGTCCCTATGTGGCCCCTTTTTCGAATCCATCTAATTTAATCTCTATTCATTAAATAATAGTTTTCAAAATGCCTTTAATTGTCACTTATGTCAGACTTACATGTGTGACCTTCCTTTCTAACCCCTTTCTTTTCCACTTTTAAATTGGACCCCTTAATTTGTTTTTATTGTTTGTATTTTAAAAGGGGACACCGTGCACTGGGTGGTATTGTGGAGAAAGTAGGAAGCTGTATTGATAAAGTTATTAAGCAAATTATCATATTCCCTTGTGTAGAAAGAAAGTAATTTGCCTCTTGAATTATCATACTGCATTTCAGTTACGTATGTTACTAACGTTTCTTTATCAGTGGCAGCAAATTCTCTTTAAACATAATGCTGTTTACCATCTATTTTGCCACATACTTTAGTCCAAATTGTAATTCTTTCTGATTCAGCATCTCCTTGCCACCGGCTGGATCTGATGAAGATTAGATCCTCCCAGGACTTTAATTACTGGTTTTTCCTCAATTAATAGCGTCTAATGATGGCTAATAAAAATTAATAGAAAATGAATTTGTTGCAGTTCTGGATACTTTTTTTTTCTTTTCTTTTCTACTACAGGAGAATTCTAGGACTACACTGTGGTTCTGAGAATTGTCAGTAGATCAAAGACAAAAAAATTGTTGGTTAAAATGAAAAGAGTAATTGATCCATTTAACTAATGTTTCAAGCTGTATTTCTCAATATTGGATAGAAAATATGAGTGCATGATAAAATGTTTCTTAATTAAATCCTCATTGAATATGTCATTTGTCTAATGTTTCAGAGTTTGACTTTACATTTTAAGATTTATATCCAGTTTAAAATAAATTGTTCAGGAGATAATTTGTTGTTGTTAAAAGCTAATATTAACTCATATATACCAATATCTCTTGAGCCAGATTCTGCCCTCAGTTACACATGTGGAACTCTACTGACCAGATCCATATTAATTCCGTAGGGTTGCATTGGTGCAACAACTCACTGAATTCAATCTGGAAGAATTTGGTCCTTTGACTCTTCTTTTGAAATAGTAGTTCACACCTGCTCAGTGTAGCTTTCTGTTCCCCTCTAGTGAGATGGGAGCTATAATCACGTAGACTTTAGCTAACAGATGGGACTTTTAGCTGCTCAGACATAAGCTTTTTGATCCAGAAGTCCTGGGTTTCATTGCTTCTGCAGCTGATCCATCCATGTGGGCTGTGTAACAAATAGTGCCCCACCAGATTTTAAGCTGAATGGATCTTTGCAGCTTGAGGTAAGCTTCCATGCCCAGGGGCATGTGTAGCTCATACTTATTAAGGGTAGCAGCCTGTATTTCTCTAGTGACTGAGCCACACATTAATCAAGAAGATTAATGAGCCTATTCTCGCCTTGCCTAAGGAATCCTGATCGTTTAGATCAGACAGTAGGGCATGCCCCCCAGGGCAGTGGTTTTCAAACTTAGGGTCCAGACCCAGTACTGGGTCACAAACCCTCAGGCAATAGGTTGCGGCACCCCTGCTGCTGCCTCCAAAAGGCTGGAATGCATTGCTCGAATATGTAATTGTTGGGTCGCAGGCATAAATGATTTTTTTCAACTGGGTCTCAAGAAAAAAAGTTTGAAAACCATTACCCTAGGGGGTGCAGAAGAAAATTCAGGAGGGTGCAGCAGGGCCTGAGCCAGCCCCCATGTGGAGTGGGAAGGGAGCACCACCCAGCCCAGCATAACCTTGGATTCTACAAGCTGCAAGAAACAAAGAATGGTCTTACTGAAATCTTTAGGATTGATGCTGCAGTAATATCCTTGGCTCAGGACATGATAAATTCTTTCCTCAGGACCTAACAGACAGGAAAGTGGAAGCCACCCACAGAAAGGATTTCCAAGCTTCCTTGGCCATCCTTAGAGCGTTTTTTGCAAAACTTCCTCAGCCAGCCTCAGACTTTGCAAAACGTATGCCTTTCTGGTTAGAGGATTTTAGGGCCCTGAAGCACAGAGACCATCCTGTCAATGGCATTGGTGGCTAAATGCCTCGATGGATGAAATTTGATTCTTAGCCTGGACTCTCGCATCCCTCTCAGCAGCCAGGGGTCATGTATGGTTCTGCACCCATAAGGCAGATGTTCACTCCATGCAAGTCCTGTGCTCCTCTAAGTTCTGGAGAAAAAGCTAGATAAGATAGTTTCAGAAAATGCTGCAAAATCAAAACAGGCCCTCCTCTGTCTGCCATGTATTCTAACAAGGAAGTACAAGCCCACTTTCAGGCAGAGACATGCCCTTTGCCATCCTTCTTCAGAGGTGCCAGAGGAAGTATACCAAATAAACCAAGGGCAAGGCTTGAAAACGAGCTTTGAGCAGAATCCCAGAGGTGATCCTACAGCCCCTAAGAGCTCAGCATGACAAGGAGTGAGTGTGCCTCCACCCAGACATGGCTCTAGAATGCAGAATTTCCCACTTTTCAGAGGAATGGTCCATGTTGACTTCAGAAAAGTGGGTAGAAGGGAGAGTGAATCAGGAATATAAACCTGACCTATGCGTTTCATCCCATCCCTTCATCTGGTCTCCTGTATCCAGTGACTCTGCAAAGCCTGAGCTGATCCAGAACGAGATCTCCCATCTCCTGAATAGGAGGAGTTTCCTTAGAAAGGTCCTCAGGTTTCTATTCCATCATCTTTATCATTCAGAAGCTCACTGGG
Organism: Pelusios castaneus; assembly: GCA_007922175.1. NCBI lineage: Eukaryota > Metazoa > Chordata > Testudines > Pelomedusidae > Pelusios > Pelusios castaneus. The sequence goes on along the minus strand of ML685840.1, from coordinate 5,543,536 downwards.
GGAGTTAGAGCTATGCTTGACCTCAAGAGGCTCAGTGAATGGATGAAGACAAAATTCTGGATGTAGACGCTAGTTTCTATGATGTCATCCCTATCCAAAAGGGATTTCCTAATCTCAGTGGCTCTGGCAGGCATATGTCTCCATATTCCCATATACTGATGCCACTGCAAGCATCTGAGGGTTGTTCACAGCACTGATCAGTATCAACTAGTACTACATGTGTCCATTCAATCTCTCATCTTCCCACAGGCTCTTTACGAAGGTCCTCATAATGACCAGAAACAGACTCAGGTCACAGGTACTCATCTTTACCCCTTTCTGAATGATATCTTGGTCAGTGCTCCAACCCAGGTTGCAGTGCACAGCACTTCAATTCTGATTCTGGATCTCCTGCAAACGCATGGTTTTGTAATAAACATCAAAAAAGTTCTTTGATTCCCTCAAGAAGGATACTGCATCTGGGAGTAAACATAGACTCCTCTGTGGTGAGAATTTATCCATCATGTTGAAAGATTCTAGAAAATCCAGGATCTCATATCCATACTATGTGACTACTTGAGGCTTACAATAGGTCTTTGCCATCAGCTAGTTGGCCTCCTCATGTAATGTATGGAGTTCACTTCCAGAACAATCTCACACGTCAGATGTCTCCATGCTCTCCTGCTCAAAATATGGGATCACTTCCCAGGGCACATGAGAGATCAGATTCTGGTCCCAAATCAGGTGTGTGATTCCCTAAGACGATGGACAATCTGAGGGAACATCTTCTGTAGCCCGCCCGTTTGCCTTCAAGACCCTCTGGTTCTCACAACTAACATCAACCTGATGGATTGGGGAGCACATCTGGGACAGCACGCTACAGGAGGAATTAAGAGTCCAGGGGAGATGAACCACAGCATCAGTTTCCTGTAGCTGAGAGCTGTCAGATTGGCCCTGTGGAAATTCCACAGCCACCCAGAGGCAAATCACATCCTGAATCAGTCAGACAACATGACCATGGTTGTGTATATAAACAAGGAGGGACAAGGAGTCTGGCGCTACATGCACAACTGATGAAGATAATGAGATAGGCAGAACAGTCTCTTCCTTTCCTAAAAGCAATTCACATAAAAGGGAGGTGACATAGAAGGTGGATTGGCTCAGCAGACACAGTCATCAAGTTGGAATGCTGCCTGAATTAAGAAGTTTTCAACCTGATTTTACAGAGGTTTGGCCTTCCATCAGACTACTTGTTTGCAAATCACAAGAACGCAAAATGCCCAAAATATTTAATCCAGGAAACAGAACACACATCACTGGGAGTGGATGCCCTGTCACAGAAGTGGCCCCAAGGCCTTCTATCAACATTCCCAGCCTTCTCGCTTCTAGAGGAAATGATCCAGAAGATAAAGAGGGAACAACCAAAGGTCATTGTGCTACCATACTGGCCAAGAAGACTCTGGTTTTCCAACTTGATAGAACTGAAATTGGAACCTACCATTACAGCTACTGGTAAATCCAGACTTTCTGTTCCAGAGCACTTTTCTCCACCCAGATCCAGGCTGTTTGTAACTAACAATCTTGCTACTGAAAGGGAAATATAAGCAACACTCAGCCTCTCTTCCAAAGTCATCAAGACCGTTCTCATCCAGGAGAGTCTGTATGCTAAAATCCTTCTCTGCATGGGCCAAGTTCAGTATCTGGTCCCAGGAGCACAGTGTAGACTCCAGAGATCCATGGATCTCAGTTATTCTAGACTTCCTCCAAGAGGACATGGATAAAGGCTGTTGAATCTGACCCAATGCAGACTGTCAGCCCAGCTCCACAGCATACCAGATATTATTCATTAATAATTTTCTTTTGCAGGATCCTTGGGCTCTCTGGCAGAATATTCCCAAGTATCCAGATTTATCAGAGCAGTCTGACAGGCCAAACCAGTGGTCAGACCAATTTTCCCTAAATGGAACCTGCCACTGGTGTTGAAATCCTTAATAGTTCACCCCTTTGAACCTCCAAATTCAGTATTGGCATTCTATCTTTCCATCAAACCTGTCTTCTGTATGTCATTATGCCTGCTAGATGTGTGTCAGACCTGGCAGGCCTTACTGTACATTGCATGTTGCCAGGGTGGTTCTGAGAGCTCTGCTGTTTGTTTGTCTGCAAAGTGAACTCTTCTGTCTTTTAGGAGATTATTCTTTTCTCATTCTGTCCATTGTCACAACATCTGATTGACAAGCATAATGCAGACGTCAGAAGAGCACTGAAGATTTAGACTAAACATAACTCTTCTTACACTAAGTGATAGGCTCCACTGGAAGGTCAGCTGCACTGTTTGTCTACTTCAGGGGTCGGCAACCCAAAAGATAGGAAGAGCCATTTTTAAAAATTCCTTCAATAAGCAAGTGTTTTGAGAGCCGCAATGGGTAGCCTCCTGGTTAAGAAACTGAATAATAGAACAGATATGCATATTGATTTTTAAAAACAAAAAATGATGTTTAATGATGTTAATAAACAATTTACATATAAACATTTTAACGGTGGAAGGAAAGAAAGAAAGAAAGAAAGAAAGAAAGAAAGAAAGAAAGAAAGAAAGAGAAAGGAAGGCAGAGAAGGAAAGGAAGGAAGGAAAGAGAAAAGAAATAAGGAAGGGAGAAAGGGAGAAAGGAAGGAAGAGAGAGAAAAAAAAAGGAAGAGAAGGAAAGAAAAAAGAGGGAAAGGAGAAAGAAGGAAAAGAGAAAGGAAGCAAAGAGAGAAGAAGGAAGGAAGAGAAAGCAGGGAAAAAAAAGGAAGGAAGCAAAGAGAGAAGAACGAAGGAAGAGAAAGAAGGAAGAAAAGGAAGGAAGAAAAGAGAGAAGAAAGAAGAAAGAAAAAGGAAGAAGAAAAAGAAGAAAGAAAGCCACAGGATGGCCCCGGAGCCCAGCTGCAGAAAGAAAGCAAGAAAGCAAGCAAGCCACAGGACAGCCCCAGCTCGGGGGATGGCGGGGGCTGCTGGGCGTCCCTCTAAGCTGTGTGGCCGCATACCTGTGCAACTTACAGGGAACATAGCGTGGGGGTGCGGGTCGGGCTGGAGAAGGGAAGAGACAGGCTTGGGCTGGAGGAGGAGAGAGGCACAGGTCGGGCTGGAGAAGGGAAGAGACCGGCTCGG